>CM041777.1:172049141-172176706 GCA_023374045.1 Limonium bicolor
ACAATCAAGATATTATGTCATGCATGAAGAGCAGTAAACATAAGACAGTAAACACACAACAATAAACACACAAAAGTGAAGCATGTAAATAGTAAAGCACACATGTGGCACTCAAAGCCAATCTCGAACTCTGAACTGTCATCTTAACTATCCTCTTATACACACTCTAAGTGTGGAGTAGAGTAGTCCTAGTGGCTTAGATGAGTCTCTTGAAGGTTTTGAAAGAAGTTGGGGTATCTTGACAATCTTGGATGGAGTTCAGTCTTCCTTGAGTTTGAGAAAAACTTACTCAAGTTCTCCCCAGCAGAGTCGCCATTCTGTGGAGGGTGATTTTTCGGTATGAGGGGGGGTCTATCTAAATATGGTCTAACTAAGAAGTCTAGGTCCTAGAAATTTGCCATTCTGTGGAGGGTGAAAACCCGTTTCTTGGCATCCCTCAAATACCTACTAAATCGTCCGTCTTTCCCAGAAAGCATAAAGGGGAATGCAAGTGTGCACTACACCCGCTCTCAATGGGCCCCACGCGGACTTATGCCTCTATAAGGCGGAATTGACTAGAGTCGCCACCTAGTTTGACCTATGATAACTAGGAAGGAAGAATCGGGTTCTAGAACCGTTAATTGACTCTGAGGTTGTTCCCTATGGATGGGGCTTATCTGGTCATTTGCAGAGATTCTATTGTGGGTTCGTACTGGGTTACACCCCTCAGAAGTGGCAGCGACCACGACTTCGGATTGGTGCCCGAGGAAACCTCGGTCTCCAATTGTCAGGATTGTCTTCTTTCAAAACCTTATTAAAGAGATTCATTTAAAAGCCAAAGGATAGGATTGAGTGCAAATTGAGGGTTTAGATGAGTTAGAAGAGTTTGGAGAATGGGCTAGTCTTGAATATTGGTCGGGTTTTTGAGGTGTTCTGGGAAGTTGAATATGTTGAGGTGCAATTCGGGTTTTAGGATGGTCGGGGTGAAAGGGGATATTTGGTTTGCAGGTATTCGGGTTCTGAAGGTTTCTGGAAGTCTTCAAGAATTGACTTAGAGTTGGTTTGAGAAGTGCTTATGGGTTCTAGAGCTCTAATGGGAATGTTGGATCAGATGATTCAGAATTGTCTCTCTTAAAGTTTTTAAAACTAAAAACCATTTTTGTTGTAAAAGGGCGGATAATCCCAAGGGATTACCCTATGTACCCCCTCGAACACGACACTTAATTAATGGTAAGTGCCGAGGCTTGAAAGATGGGGCAATGAATTTATGTCGAAAAATAGGATTTAGAGAAACACCATGAATGAGATGTTCTCAGTCGAATCCTAATAACGTCTCTAACTCCCGAGTTTTAAAACATTAAAAATCAAAACATTGAAATCGAGTGGAAGGGAGTTAGATGATTCTAAAATCCCGGCTACAACTAGGAAGGCCGTTACTTCCCTAGCGCCCCGCCTTGTAGAAATCTAGGCTGCAATTAGGGGAGGTTTGTCACCCTAATGCCCCGCCTAAAGAGATCCAGACTGCGACAAGGGAGGTTATGACCCCAGTGCCCCGCCTCGGATTTTATTTTAGAAGAGAGACAAGTGATGTCCAACAAGGAAGAAAACGTTCTTTGAAGGTGTTAGACACCACATGTTCCCCGAAAACAATTTATTTGAGCTGAAGACTAAGTTTGAAAACTTTTTGAAGTTGTTCGGAATTCTCAATAGAGAAACACTGATTTCGGGAAAGGTTTTTAGGAGAAAACTTTCTGTATACGTGAGAAGAACTTTCTGCAATGGAGAAGAGCTTTCTGTGATGCGAGAAGAGTTTTTCCTTTAAAATTCCACAAAATGGTTTCTTTAAAAGCTTGAAGAAATTTGAATAAAATGAAGACTCAAAATTCTTTTTGGTTTTTTGGACCTTGAAAGGAATTTACAAGTTGAGTTTGAATTGGATGGACTTAGATTTGTATTGGAGGGAATTGGATTAGGGTCGGGTTTGAATTAGATTGAGGTTCAGGTTGGGTCAAAATCGGGTCAAGGTCAACGTTTTTGGTCAAGATTAACGTTGGTCAAAACTTGGTTAGTCAAAGTTTGGACCGGTCAAAGTTTGGTTAAGGTCAACACTTTTGGTCAAAGTCAACACTGGATTGGTCAAACTCAGTTGGTCAAAGTTGATTGGTCAAAGTTGGAAGTTTCAAGTCAAAGGTCACCATTCGGGCTAAGTTTGTCTGATTTTTGTGGGTTTGGTTTGATTTCTGTGGGCTTAGTTGGTTTTTTGTAGGCTTGGGCTGATTTGATTTGGGCCTTGGGTCGATTTGGGCCGGGTTGACTTTTGTGGGCTTGGGCCTTTGTTGGACTCGGTATGGGCCAGGTTTAGTAGTGGGCCGAGTTGGGGTTGATGGGCCGCATTGGGCTTGGTAACGGGCCGGTTTGGGCTTGGTAACGGGCCGTTGGGCTTGGTAATGGGCCGATTGGGGCTTGGTAACGGGCCGGTTTGGGCTTGGTAATGGGCCGATTGGGGTTGAGGTTTGGGCCATGTTGGACTTATTGGACCGTCTTGAAGTGGGCCGGGTTTTAAAACGGGCCAAGCTTGGATTTAGGCCGGTTTGGATATTGGGCCGAGTTGAGCTTGGGCTCATATTTCCGGAGTTGAGCTTTGAAAGCAGACTTCTAAAATGGGTTGCTTAAAAACTTGTTTGAAATTAATTAGAGCTACTAGGCTGTCTGAATAAAATTATTTGGGTTTACAAATGAATTGGATTTTGTTGATTGTATATTTTATTCTGAAATTAGGGGATGATTTGAAAAGTTTTAAGGAAAACGGGTATTCCTCAAATGGACCGTGTCTAGGACCCGTATGCATTGAGGATACCCCAAACCTAAGGCTTTTCTAAAGTGGGCCTCAAGAGTCCACAAGAGGGCAACCTAATGGGCTAACTAGGGCTTCCTATCTCCTTGGGCCTCTATATTATACTGGGCCCAACAATTGCCAAGCTAATCTATTAAACATATAACACAGATATATAATATAATACAAAACTGAAGATAAGCATATAAACACGAAATTGGAATTTCAAAGTTCCTTTCTGATTTCTTATTCTTTTACAAGTTCGTGTGGACCTAGGTATTAATCCGAAGACCGGTTCTATATTTAAATTTGAAGTTGTTAAGCATGCTTTATTGAGCGGTTGGAGATTTTGCAAACTAACAAAAGAAAGAAACTGACAAAACTATTTACGCTACTCAAATACAACAGCTGATCAAATTTGACACTTTTCTGCCTCTCTATTCAAATGCAATTCTCGGTTATTAACTTCCGGTTCATTCCCCTTTCTTTTTCTTTTGAGCTCCACTAGTATATACAACCGAGTCAAAGCACACACATGGAGGGAGTAAATTACATAATCGGCCATTCATCTACCTTATTGAACTTAAACGTGTTTCAAAAAAAACAAAATTACCAATTGACATCTAAGCAAACAAATAACGGCATAATTGGAGCGATATACACATTAGCCGTGGATCTTCCACAGCATACCCAGAACAACATGAAGCAGCAGTTTTTTTTTTAAAAAAAGAAAGCAGCGAGTAGCGGAAAACGAGTTTAGAGCGGGGTACCGGCGACAGAACGAGGGGGACTTCCGGTGACAGAACGAGGAGAACTTCTTCCTCTGTAGCTTGCGTTCACCGATTGCAAATTGTAGAAGGCCCACGCAGTTTACTCCAGGTTGAACTCGTGCACCAACCAATACACAGAGAATAAAGACGGAGAGTGAGTACCGAATGAATTAAAGAGACATGATAAAAACAAATCTTGATAGACATGGGGGAAGAAGATCTCCCACCTTTAGTGCCGCTTCAAGAACTCGTAGACCCACAAAGTGTTTGTGACAGCGTGACGCTTCCTCTCTGTCGGTGGTAAAGGGAACGCGGAGGAGCCCGTGCGTTCCTTGTTTGCGTGAGAAGAGCATGGAGATGGTGCTGAGTCTCCGGGTTTTTGTTCGCTGGGAGAAGAGAACGAACATGGCGCAGAGCAGTACATTCTTGTTCGCCAGTAGATTGCAGAATTACCGTTGAGCAGGAATCACAGAGAGGGCAGAGCCGCACATGCATGTATGTTCCCTTGTTCTTTCTAGCCTGTTCGCCAGCCATGTTGAAGAGAATGAAGATGGGACCATGCGTGCTCCTTGCTCTGAAGAAAATGAGTAGAGGTAGAGCTCGATGCTCCCTGTTGCCAGCTAGTTGATGGTGAAAGTAAATGATGGTGAAGCATGTATGCTCCTTGGTCGCCAGTTACGTTGCAAAATTACCGTCTGTTCCCGTGGAGAAGAGAATGAATGGCTGAGCTCTCCAGTTGGGTTGTGCATTCACCATGAAGTGAAGAGGCTGGAGAAATAAATGCTTCCTTTGTTCGACGGTGAGAGCGAAGATAATGACAGGTGGAACATGTTGTTCCTTGCTTCGCTTGCTTGGGGTTGCAGGATTAATAAGGGTGAAGAGAATGAGGATGACCGTAGCAGAGCATGTATATCCTTCTTCACCAGTTGGGTATAGAAGAAAAAGAGAGGTCAGAGCCGTGGGTTTTGCTAGTTCGCCAGTGGGGATAGCAAAATACCGTGAGTGAAACGAGAATGAAGAAGGTAGCTGTTATGTTTCTTGTCGCCGTGAGTGACGAGGAGAATAGAGGGCTGGGCTTGAGTTCCTTGTTCATCAGTTGAACAGAATGACAAAGATGAAGAAACCCATAGTTTATATGCTCCTCGTCGGCCAGATGCTCCGTGTTGGCCTGCGTAGTGATGAAACTGAAGGGTGGTGGAGTTTACATGCTCCTTGCTCACCGGTCTGGGTTGTAAATTTCCAACGTGAAGAGAACAGAGATGCTTCGGGCGAGAGTTTGTTTTTTTTTCGTGGGTTTGAGTGAAAGTGTTGAAGGTTTTTTTTTTTTGGAGTCACCGGATTTGTCGGATCAGAGGAAAGAAATAGAGGTAGGCGCATGTATGTATTGTGTTTGACAGTCGGAAAAGAATGGAGGTAGCGAGAGCATGTATGTTCTGTTTCGGGAATGAAGAAAAGAAGGCCTAATGAAGGAAGAAGGCGTCTGGGAGGAAGAAGGAGAGATCGGGATTTTTTAAGGGAGTTCACCATCTTCAAATGTCTTCCGGTTTTAATTACCGAGGAAGCATGCAAAGGATTTTTTGGGGGGGGGGGGGGGGGGGGATAATCGGTTCTCTCCATAACAACCCATGCTGCTATGTTTTTATCTGCTCTCTCAAAAACACACCCCTTACCCTAGTGTTTTGGGTTATGGGATTTATGTGGGATTCAAATAAAAAGAAATGGGCTGTTTGGACATGTGTGGGCCGGATTGGGCAGGGCCCTTTTGGATACTAGCTGGTAAAAATAATGGTAGTCACAAAACGTACCAATACTGAGTTTCGAACTTGAGACCTCACTCTCCCTCCATGCATGTCCAACCAGTTGAGCTATGACCGATTTCAGTAGATAGTAGCAAAGAAATAATATAAACGTCAGGTCGCTTTGCTGAAATAACAAATGGGTTTAAAACCAGATTATTGTTTAAAAATTCATTTTTGGAAAATCGTGTTTTTTATGAAATGCTTTGAAAAAGGTTATAAAATAACGGTTTCGTTATGGCACGCACGCTATATGTTTTGAAAAAGAAAGGCGACGACCCCTCTTATTATTTCGAAATTTGCTTTATGGGGTGAGAATTTTTGGCGTCTACAATCCTGTTTGGTCGTATCACAATAACACATAGCACACAAACCGAGGTAGACCCCATTAGCAAACAAGCTACAAGAATCCCATACCGTACACCGGAGATTGGCTAGCTCTTAATCCCACGTTCGCCTAATCCGCCGAACGCCTCTAACTATCTAGATCTGTAACCATAACTAGTATTAGTATCCTGTGTCTTAGAACTAGTTTGGTTCTCTTTTCAACTTAAACCTCTTTCTAGGTTAACTTGGGTATAATAGTTTACCGTTAAACGGGTTCGTTCATTTAGGAGCGTTTTCAAGCTCAATTCTAATTCATTAACATACTAACGTCGTTAGCAGTTACTTAGTTGCACAGTTAGCAACTTTAGACTTATACGGACCTTGTATTAGGTTTTAGTATTTTTCACTATTCATCTGTATTTCACTATTCATTTATACGGTCTCGTATTCTACTATTCATTTATACGGCCTCGTATTTTACTATTCACCGTATTTCACTATTTACGTATACGTATTTTTCTATTCATGTATGCGTCTTTACTATTCATGTATACATATTTACTATTCATGTATACGTATTTACTATTCGTGTACACGTATTTACTATCATGTATACGGATATATTCACGTATACGAGCACTATTCATGTACACCAAAAATTTTCGTATACGTCCGTATGATTCGGAGTATCATACGTATTTATTTCTTCTTCCAATGTAACTTGTATTTTCATTAAAATACTTTAAGTATTGATTTATATTATACTATTAAACTACGGGTATACCCCTCGTATACCTTAAGTTATATACGGGTCTCGTTTAACCCCGTCTTAACTCTGTTTCTTTTAAAACTTGTTTCTAAACTTGTTATTTTTATTTCTAATTTCTTCCAAGGTCTTACTTAATTAATTTCTTTTATACTTTTGGTCAAATACCCAAATATACTCAAGTTTGACCAGTCTTTTATGCTCAACCCCCTAACTTTCCATAATTTACAATTACCCCTAAAGTTAATTTAACTTAACTTTTTATTCCTTTATCCTTTTAATATCTAATCTTTTGCTACAAATTTTATTGTAGCTCCTCTAACATTTTATAAACTGTCATTGACCAAGTTTGACCACGTTTGACCATGTTTGACCGGGAAATTACCATTTTACCCTTGTGGTCTTTTCTTTTATCCTAACTCATTATTAACCAATTTAACTCCAATTAATTTCTAATTTTTGTAACTAATTTTCCTACAGATTTTTGAACATCAAAAATCATTTTAAACATCTCTAAACCACCAGATTTAATTATCTAATTTTATAGTATATATATACCATCCTTTATTAACCTTAAATATACCAAAAACCTTATAATTCCTTATAACACTTATAAACTCTTTATAAATTGTAAACTTAATTCTACAATTATTTTCTCGTCATCTAAACTCTCAAAAATTCCATATTGACCTCATATATTTTCGGTAATCACCATTAGGTACTAAAACTTTTTAATTTTACATATTACTCTTAATTATACTAATCCCTTTAATTTAACTAAGTTAGATATTTTTTCTAACTCAATTAATACCCTTAATTTTCGGCCATAATATAAACTATAGTTTATGAATTTTTCTTGTATATTATGATAGCTTATATTGAAGCTTATATCATAAGGAGTATAAATCTATTCTTAGATTTAATAAACATTAACTTTTAATAAGCTAAAAACTGAATATTAATCACCAAAATTTCGGTAATAAATAATAAGATGAACAATATGTTAGATCATATATAGATCAACAATTAGAACCTTGAAATAGGTAGTTGTAGGATTTACCTTGTATATTAACCTTTAGCTTAATATTAAGCTTGGTTTCCTTAGAAATTTTGACAGCAATTTGCTAGAGAAATTGGCTCCAAAATCATAGAATAAGATGAAGAATAAGAAGGGTTAGTATCCCATGCCAATCGGCTGTAATAAAAACCAAACAACAATAAGTTTTCAAGAAGGCAATATTTTTACCTCGAGAATCAAAGGCACTTCTTTGTGGTTTTTCCTGAGAATCTGGGAGCTCATGAGCTATGGTTGTAAAGCTCTTGAAAATAGGATTCCAACGAGCTATCAAGATTGTGATTTGGAGTTAGGACGAGAAAGTTATGATTTCTACAATGCAAGGTGTTCTTTAAGGCTCAAAACTAAGAACATTGGAATTGTTTTGTGTTGTTTCTTCAAAGAGAGGAGGAGCTACGAACTTGGGAGCTCTCATATGACAAGTAAGTGTCTGATTAATGATTCACTAAGGGGACAAGATGATTGGCAATTAAAGAAAGTCTTAGTTGTTGTAATAGTATAAATTAAAGCATTTTTGTCCTTAATGAGTCACCATTGAGGTCGGCAGCCATAGGTCCTTGTTTGGCCCGAATTTTTTTGTTTCTCCAATGTTTTATGTAATATTTGATGCATTAAACTCGTTCATAAGGACTTATACCATGTATTAGGTATGTTACATAGCCAAAAATGCCTTAAAAACACCATTTTATGTGCTTCCGGGTTCACATTGATTATGCAATTTGTTTTGGCTAGTTTAAATGTGTCCTTAATATATTTAAAACCTTTAGAAACTTTGTTCATGAAATATCATGTTGCTCATTCCAATTTAAACCAAGTCGTTTAGTGGTTTCTCCTTGACTTTCGTCAGTTTAGTACCTGTTTACTGTGGACTCTGTATACTTAATTTGTGTGTATACACAATGGCTCCTATGACCATTTAATTGTTTTAACTTATTATTTATGGTATTTTGTCTCATTAGCCTTTTAGTTCCATGTATACATGCTTAAGGCACATTTTCCTTTAAAGCACATTTTTGTGCTCTAAGGTGCGTTTTCGGTTTAAATGCTAATTCCGCTTAATGTGTATTACTAATCTTATTGGCATTTCACATTTGAAATCTCTTGGGAACTTATTGGTAGTTCCCTAATTTATTTGTACTCTTTAAAACACCTTTTGCTCTAATTGTTCCTAAAGCATGTTTTGGTGTAAATTGTTGTTTAACACTTCTTCTAATGTTTCTAAGGCACGTTCGAGCCTTAGTATATCCTAATTAGATAGTTCATTAATATATTAAGGTTTGAGGTATTTCAATCTACCCCCTTTAAAAGAACTTTGTCCCCAAAGTTCCTATGTATATATATCTCTCAGAACACACAGGTAACTTCACACTAAAAGATCATATAGATCACTCAATATCTGTATAGGCTTTCTAACTCATAAGGTCTGCCATATGTATATATATATATATATACCACACTTGTCACACAACATGTCTTTTGCATGTTTTAGTAATCAAAATACTCTTTGTATATTCTTTGATGTATACTCCTCAAGTAACCGGTCCGGAGACAAAGGTTTTCATGTCCTCGAGTTCATGAGCGAGTAATACAGAAAATACATGTCAACTCCAATTCCACTTTATGCTACTGCATCTACTCTTAACGTGGTTAATTGTGACCACTTGTAGGGAGTTTCAGGAATCATCCGACCCTGATGTGATCAGCATCAGTGTTGAACTATCCTTTAACCCCAATTTGTGTTCAATTTCCTTGATCTGGCCAAGATCAAGTTCTAACTCCCATGTAAACTTCAAACAATCAAATAATTATTCATGTATCATTTATATCTTTTAGTCCTTCTAGTCATAATCATAAATCAATACATTTCCAAATTATGGAACTCGGTCCATCAGTCATTCTTAATTCACTCTCAGCAATTTCTTAGAGAATTTAATTCCTACTAGGTTCTACATCGGCCTCATACCTAGACCTGGCAATTTTGACCCAACCCGAAACCCAACCGAACCCAACCCATATTTTTGCGGGTTAGGGTCTTGATTATTGACCCATCTATTTTTTGGGTTGGGTTAGGGTAATAAGCTAATTTGTGGGTTGGGTTAGGGTAGAGATCATAACCCATGACCCAACCCGAAACCCGAAATATATTTGTTAATAATTAATTCACAATTATATATATGTTATTTTCAGATGAAACTATACCTTAGCCTTAAGCCCAAGTGCAGTTGGACTATCCCACCTTTAATAATATCACATACTTTTAACTAAACAGTCGGCCTAACCAGCTGCATATCAAACAAAGGGCCCAACCAGACCTTAACATAATGTTGAAAACTCAAATACTCTCGTCTTGTAGACTCACATCCATTTTTCATCTCTACGTCGTTGTTCATGTCTATGTCGCTCTTCATCTCTGCCAAGGTTTGTTTTTCTTATTCTCACTGCCATAGTTGTTCTTGAGAACATATGTATGTTTAGATTTTCTAGAATGGTGAACAAAAGTAGGTGATATGTATTTTTTGTAAGTAGGATCTTGATTATAGACCTCTTAGTAAATTTTTGAAGCCAACAATACAGATAGCGTGCTGCATAGAAGTTCTTCAACTGTTGGTAACGATTAAGTGATTGTGATTTTACTTTTCTCAAGCATGAGCACTCATTTTAAACAGGTGTAATTATTTTAAAACTATTAGTCATAGTTAAAGGCTTTGAGCTCTCAGTTTATAATTATTTCTAACTTTAGAAGATTTCTTTAGTATATTTCTCTAATGCATAATGAAGATTTTCATTTTCGTTCCTTCTTTATTAAGGGCACTAGATCATGTGCATATCTAGATAGGATTCCTCCCCAACATTGGTAGAGCTTTATGCTCATATTGATAAATATAAACTATGGAAAAAGTACGTGTTATTCTATTCATGGGAAATTGGGTGTAGTACTTTTACATTCTTGCATAACATGAAATTCGTTTAAAGTTGGGTCGATCAAGCAAGATTACTTCTCTTCCTTTTGTTTCATCCTAATTAGTTAGCTCTGGATATTTTTGATTTTTTTATTAAGTCTACTCCTAATCCGTCTAAATTATTGCATGCTTAAAAAATGGGTTGGGTGGGTTGGGTTAGGGTTGAAGGATTTTAAACGGGTTGGGTTAGGGTCATGATTTTCTGACCCATCCATTTTTGGGTTGGGCATGGGTTGATGATATTTTAAATGGGTTGGGTTAGGGTTGATATCAACCCGACCCAGCAACCCAAATTGCCGGGTCTACTCATACCGATTCATACCTCATAACATTACCATATTTGGTCACATATCAATACAATATCATAGGGATTTGAATTCCCCTGGAGTTTCTACTCCTCTTTTCCTGAATTCTCGCACCGAAGTTAACGAGATAAGCCTCTAATACATCTGGTGTTCGCATCTAATTGCGCGTAATAACCATAACCACATAAGAATGAATACATGTTTTTATATAACATACGTATCAAACATCACAACTAATTGTATTGTGCAATGCACACTATAGGTTACGTACTCAATACGTGAAATATAGGCTAAGCGATTGTACGCTCTACCCCCTTTAAAATGGATTACGCCCACTAATCAACATTATATCATCCTTGAACATAGGTTCAAGATGTTTATGTGTCATGGCATTCTAGGTTCATGTAGTCTATCTCACATTATGATTGGGTTAGAGGATCTTCACCAAGGTAATGGCTTAGTCTCTGTATCAAGGATTCTTATTGGTGTTTATACCAATCTTACAACTGGTTCAAGTGTAGTCTCTAAGGCTCCAAAGTATTTGGTAGATAAGTCGTATATTTTATTCGACTGGAAGATGTGAGTCACATCCTTCCTTCTTCTTCTCTTTTGTTAGGTATATCAAACCTTTAAGATACGGTCCACTAGCTTCTGCTACGCGACTCTGATAATCTTGGGGCTTAGTTTGCCCTACCTATCCTCTTTAATATGTTTTACAGCTCCTTTGTATCCTTATAACTTAAGAATAAAGGTCTCTTAATGGACGTGTGGTATCTTTATCTATACACGGTCTCTATGAGTTATAGCTTGTCTATCCAGTTCTCTGGAGGTCTGATGTTCATACTCTTGGTACGCCTTCCAGCGTCTGATTTGTTTCCTACTAACTGACCCTCAGTCTGAGATTTTTGTATAATCAGGATTAGTTACTGTTAGTGCTTATTGCTCTTTTCCCTCAAAAATCTTGAGACATGTAACTGTTTCATACTTACTAATCAGTGCTCCTCGCACTTCATAACTCTTAATTGTTCCTCCTGGAATGAGTTCTTTGACTCTTTTAATCTCATTGGGTTAACTGAGTTTTTCCTCCTCAATTGTCCGCGGTAAATTGTTGTTCTGGTGTGAGTTTGCATCTCTGGCTGTCGTAAGGAGTGGACTACTTCTCGTGTTCCTTACACTACTCGTTTACATATATGGGGTACCTTACTGATACATTGCCACTTACCCGACTACTTATAAATAAGTCCATCAGGTCCACAAGCCCCTTTGGAGTGTGGTCGTCCCACATCTCGTTTAAGTATACTCGTAGTGTTCGTCACACGCTTAGACAGCTAATTTGTGAAGTATTGTTGTCGATCTCCTCTTTCTATTATCATTCCATGATAACGTACATGTCATTCTTCTTGAACTTAATCAAGGAATATCCATCACCTGGGTTCATAACTGCATTATACCTTCTGTATTAGTACGGACTCGATCCCTTAGTAATTTGCGGTCTCTTTCCTTAGAGCCTCTTATCTCATTTCTCAAGTCGATCCACTAGGAAGCACTTCCAACTCCTTACAGAATGGACAGTGTGCTTCCTGTGCAACCTTTCATCACATGGTCCAGGCTACTGGCATTACTGCACAGTCTGTCTCCCATTTCATCACCTTACTTACATCGGGTTTTAATTCATAAATCTGATTGCTTTCGTGTCAATATTTGATGGCTTATATAAAGTGGTTGCTTTGTTGTGCACCGTAACTTAATCTTCCTGAAAGGTATTATTCTCCCGGCCTCAACTACCGAAGTAGCTTTAGCTGTCTTATATTGCCCATTGATGGCACAATTCTTCAATTGTTGACTTCAATGTCTTGTCTTATTTTCAATCCCTTTCATGGTGTAAACACACTGGGAGTTCTCTAATTTCGGTGTTTAGCGGTTGCCGTATCGTGTTGTAAAATGGTTATCTCTTAATATGAAGGTGTTCTACTTCAATCTCAGGTTCGTAAGTAGGCTAATTTCTCTCACATTCTTTCATCCTTTATGATGTTATTTACCATGTAATTTAACCGGTTACTGAAGAAGTCATCCGTTGAATCACAAGCTCTTTTGAGCGTTGGTCACTTAACGTGCCATACTGCGCACTCACAATGTTTATCTCCGACGATTGCTGATTCTTAAATCCTGGGTGTTGGATATGAGGCCTGTCTCTGCAGCCTTCCATATTATTTATATGTAACTGGAATGTTCTAAGGTAATTTCAAGGTCTACGGTTCCATTCTCCAATAGAGAGTATTCAATCTCTAAGAAGTGAAAGCCCTTTTTGAGGGGTTATCCCCACTCATGGCCTCACAACAAGGAGAGGTATCCCCACCCTAAAAGGAATGGTTCGTTCTCCACCCTTGTCAATAGCACTATCTCACATTCTCGTTGGTGCCCTTTCCTGGCAATCCTTCCTCAATTTAGTATAGGTTTTCATAACCACTCGTATGTACGAGTTGTAGTTCATTCATGGCCTAGATAAGCCTTCTACTCTTTCCTGTTCCTCGAGCTCTGATGTATTTAACATCCTTGGCTCGTAGGCCCTTAATGCTTGATTAGTCTCAAGTGTGAGCCGGTGTTTGGTTCACTGTTGTATTCTTAATCATCTGTAGGCTATCCACGTAATGCTCTAGTTCTCTGAACTCTGTCAATGTTAGGTCACATCATTGGATGTACTATTGGGTTTAACAATAAGTTGTTGTAACTCGCTTCTTGCTGTGGAAGTTCGCTTAGGTAATCTGATGTTAATCAGTGTCTGTGACAATACCCTCGCTCTCATAGACTTGCGTCTTTTAGCAATTAAGGATTAGTTTTCATTAGGCCTCTGCCTTCAGGTGTCTAAGTCGGATATTTACCCTGACTATCATGTGCTGCCATGTCAATACTTTGTTCAACTTTCGTTGACTACGCCACCCGTTAATGACTAATCATACTTGGGTGTTAGTGAGTTAGGCAAGAAATACTAACCATCGTTTATGGGTCCTTTTCTGCTCAACTATACCAACTCTATGGTGTAGTCCTTTTGAGGTTCTCTCTTTCGTGATTGCACGTCTTTGGTCCTTGGTAGGTCGTTGCCTAAATTTGTTTTCTCTGATTTTGTTTCTGGGGTCATCAACATCTTCAATGAAGAGTGCTGTTAATGGTATTATTCTGGGAGTTCATCCCGTTTTTATTGAAAGTTTTTATGTCATCCGTCTTCATTGTATGTCGTAATACCTTCCTTGTAGGTTATTACTTACATCTAGTCTTCTCACATTGTTGAGTAATCTCTTCGGTTCTTCCATTCAAGGTTAGGTTTGGTTTTGGGTTGACGTTCTTACCTGTAGTGTCGGTTGTCTGTTGTTGATGCTCATGTTGTTTAGTTTCCTGACCAAGTTCAGCTCCTTGCTGACTGGTGTATTGATTTAGTGGTCATGGTCAGGCCGTCAGGCCCTCCCAATGTTTCGCTCTTCAGTATTAAGGATTTGTAATCTGGTGTTAATATGTATCATATTCGTGGTTTTACCATTTGGTCTTCACGGCTTCTTGTAAAGCATCATTGCGGTGGCACTTGCCAAGGCAAGTGCGCCATGCAAGATGGGCTATCGGTACTGTGTACGTCGGCAATGGTACTTTCTCCTAAACTCCATGTAGATGGTAGTCCATGGGACTCCTTCCTTGCCCTTTTTGGCTTTGGTTATTTGATTATCTGGGCAGTTTCCTGACTGCTTTTGATTGTATAGTTACTTATCAGGTATTCCTCTTTCTGAGGGAACCCTATTTCTTTTGCTTTCGCCATGGTTCTCACTCTCATTTTCACACCTTCGCCGAGGTTATCGAGTATTGACTCTGCTTAGGCACTACGTCGTAGTCCTATCTGGTAGTATGACTTACATATGCATCGTAGTTGTCTGAGCTATTGCAGTTAGGTCTTTGCAACCCCTCCTTTTTTGTGTAGGTTCGGAGTTATCCGCTTCATAATTGGCTTTTAGGTAGTCCCTATGCTCTTGTGCGGTATTATCCCACTGTTATTGCTCCCTTGGACTGTTGTCCGGTGTTTCTGTTGCTTCTCTTGTCCTCCCATTGCACTCGTAGTGCTTTCCTACTTACTGGTATGGCGGGGTTATATCGACTGCGTTACTGCGTAGCATGTCGACCCAAGTTGCCGGTAATTATTATTCTCTCATTGGTAGGATTCCGCTGGTAGCGCCTGTTTCAACGTTGCGCTCCAATTGGGACCTTCAAGTCTTGAAAGACTATTGCATAACGAGGTGCTTCTCGTATTGCATAATGCTAAGTAATTGCCAGATCGGGTTTTCCAGAGTAAGAGAAAGCTTGTCATCTCTCTGGCGTTCATTTCTGGTATCTTAGAACCAGGGGCGCAGAGGGCGGGTCAGGTATTATAGATATCCGATACACATCGGGGAATCCTAACTAACGCACCTCTCGCACTAAGACTCAACCTTATCACAAAGTCTAAAGTTCCTAACTCGGTAATTCCTAAGCTCGGTAATTTCCAGTCATCAGCGTAACTACGATCTAATACCACTTTTTGTAACACCCCATCTCCAAATACAATGATCGTCGCCCTAAGTCCATCTCGTACATTAACAACGCAGCGGAAAAGTTCTACTAAATTGGTGTTACCGCCGTTAGTCACCCACGTGACTAACTAGGCCTATTCTCTTTAAAAGTCACGGTCTGACTAACCGGATAATTCTCGAGCATCTAAACATTACAATCCAGAAAGCACAACTTATAACGAGTATCCCATATCCTAATACATCATACTAACATCTCATTAATACACTAAACGAGTGTACATGCACAACTCGTGTAACAAATGTAAAAGCAACCCGAAGTACTCTATCCGCTCCTACTCTCAGGTTGAGTCTTCGTCTGGTACCTACCTGTAAAGTTTAAATCACAGGCCCCAAGGGGCTCAGCACCTGGCTGGTACAGAAAATGTGCAGCCCACAAGCTAGCAGGGTTACACACGACTACTTTGTCGTATACATGCAATTATTTATTCGTACAAATAATAATAAGAAGTACGATAACAAACAACACATTTATGTGAAACATTCACAGCTCAAATAAATCGAACGTCGTAATGGACGCCCATTAATGATGTAAGTTAGATTGCTAACTCCTGAGGCCTGAAAATTATTTAGTTCTCGTGTTTGACCAAACCTTATAAGTGTCAACCGTTCTCCTATTAGAACTGGTTGTTCTCTAACTAAATTGTTTATTTTTGTCGGGTCAAGGTAACCTAGCCAATGGGTTATTAGCTCCATTGGGTTAATAAACACAAATTCTTAAGTTATGAGGGGTGTAAGCTTGACCCTCCCGCGCCTCCTGAAGTTGCCTCCCACCTCGAACTGTTCACTCGAGCTGGTCGGGTCTGTTTGTCGACCCTAGGCGACAAGTCGTAGACGAGCCATATGCGGAAGACAGATCTGATACAGATGCCGACCTCCTAACCTAAACATGCATGACCGGAGTCAGTCCCGGATTCCTCTCCTCCCAAGTTCCAGTTAGTTGAAGTCTCATTGACAATTGGTTAGTTAAACCTCTCTCGGTATTAACCTACTAACAACTTGGAGTATTTGTAATCTTATACAATTGTTACTAAACATAGTTAATGAACAAGCTCTGAATCAACTCGTGTTAGTGTGCAATGGACACACAATAACAATACAATAAATCGGTTTCATGCTTAATCCTGTTTGGTCGTATCACAATAACACATAGCACACAAACCGAGGTAGATCCCATTAGCAAACAAGCTACCAGAATCCCATACCGTACACCGGAGATTGGCTAGCTCTTAATCCCACGTTCGCCTAATCCGCCGAACGCCTCTAACTATCTAGATCTGTAACCAGAACTAGTATTAGTATCCTGTGTCTTAGAACTAGTTTGGTTTTCTTTTCAACTTAAACCTCTTTCTAGGTTAACCCGGGTATAATAGTTTACCGTTAAATGGGTTCGTTCATTTAGGAGCGTTTTCAAGCTCAATTCTAATTCATTAACATACTAACGTCGTTAGCAGTTACTTAGTTGCACAGTTAGCAACTTTAGACTTATACGGACCTTGTATTAGGTTTTAGTATTTTTCACTATTCATCCGTATTTCACTATTCATTTATACGGTCTCGTATTCTACTATTCATTTATACAACCTCGTATTTTACTATTCACCGTATTTCATTATTTACATATACGTATTTTACTATTCATGTATACGTCTTTACTATTCATGTATACGTATTTACTATTGTGTACACGTATTTACTATTCATGTATACGGATACTATTCACGTATACGAGCACTATTCATGTACACCAAAATTTTCGTATACGTCCGTATGATACTCCGTATCATACGTATTTATTCTTTTTCCAATGTAACTTGTATTTTCATTAAAAATACTTTAAGTATTGATTTCTCCTATACTTATTAAACTACGGGTATACCCTCGTATACCTTAAGTTATATACGGGTCTCGTTTAACCCCGTCTAATCTCTGTTTCTTTTACAACTTGTTTCTAAACTTGTTATTTTATTTCTAATTTTTTCAAGGTCTTACTTAATTAATTTCTTTTATACTTTTGGTCAAATACCAAAATATATCCAAGTTTGACCAGTCTTTTATGGTCAAACCCCCTAACTTTCCATAATTTACAATATTACCCCTAAAGTTAATTTAACTTAACTTTTTATTCCTTTATCCTTTTAATATCTAATCTTTTGCTACAAATTTTATTGTAGCTCGTCTAAACATTTTATAAACTGTCATTGACCAATTTGACCGGGGAAATTACCATTTTACCCTTGTGGTCTTTTCTTTTATCCTAACTCATTTATTAACCAATTTAACTCCAATTAATTTCTAATTTTGTAACTAATTTTCCTACAGATTTTTGAACATCAAAAATCATTTTAAACATCTCTAAACCACCAGATTTAATTATCTAATGTTATAGTATATATATACCATCCTTTATTAACCTTAAATATACCAAAAACCTTATAAATTCCTTATAACACTTATAAACTCTTTTAAATTGTAAACTTAATTCTACAATTATTTCCTCATCATCTAAACTCTCAAAAAATCCATATTGACCTCATATATTTTCGGTAATCACCATTAGGTACTAAAACTTTTTAAATTTTACATATTACTCTTAATTATACTAATTCCTTTAATTTAACTAAGTTAGATATTTTTTTCTAACTCAATTAATACCCTTAATTTTCGACCATAATATAAACCATAGTTTATGAATTTTTCTTGTATATTATGATAGCTTATATTGAAGCTTATATCATAAGGAGTATAAATATATTCTTAGATTTAATAAACATTAACTTTTAATAAGCTAAAAACTGAATATTAATCACCAAAATTTTGGAAATAAATAATAAGATGAACAATATGTTAGATCATATATAGATCAACAATTAGAACCTTGAAATAGGTAGTTGTAGGATTTACCTTGTATATTAACCTTTAGTTTAATATTAAGCTCGTTTTCCTTAGAAATTTTGACAGCAAATTGCTAGAGAAAATAAAAATAGATATAGAAAGATGAAGAATAAGAGGGTTAGTATCCCATGCCAATCGGCTGTAATAAAAACCAAAGAACAATAAGTTTTCAAGACGGCAATGTTTTACCTCGAGAATCAAAGGCACTTATTTGTGGTTTTTCCTGAGTATCTGGGGGCTCATGAGCTATGGTTGTAAATCTCTTGAAAATAGGATTCCAACGAGCTATCAAGCTTGTGATTTGGAGTTAAGACGAGAAAGTTATGATTTCTACAAGGCAAGGTGTTCTTTAAGGCTCAAAACTAAGAACATTGGAATTGTTTTGTGTTGTTTCTTCAAAGAGAGGAGGAGCTACTAACTTGGGAGAGCTCATATTACAAGTAAGTGTCTGATTAATGATTCACAAAGGGGACAAGATGATTTGGCAATTAAAGAAAGTCTTAGTTGTTGTAATAGTAGAAATTAAAGCATTTTTGTCCTTAATGAGTCACCATTGAGGTCGGCAGCCATAGGTCCTTGTTTTGCCCAATTTTTTTGTTTCTCCAATGTGTTTATGTAATATTTGATGCATTAAACTCATTCATAAGGACTTATACCATGTGTTAGGTATGTTACATAGCCAAAATGCCTTAAAAACACCATTTTATGTGCTTCCGGGTTCATATTGATTATGCAATTTGTTTTGGCTAGTTTAAATGTGTCCTTAATATATTTACAACCTTTAGAAACTTTGTTCATGAAATAGCATGTTGCTCATTCCAATTTAAACCAAGTCGTTTAGTGGTTTCTCCTTGACTTACGTCAGTTTAGTACCTGTTTACTGTGGACTTTGTATACTTAATTTGTGTGTATACGCAATGGCTCCTATGACCATTTAATTGCTGTTACCTTATTTATTTATGGTATTTTGGCTCATTAGCCTTTTCGTTCCATGTATACATGCTTAAGGCACATTTTCCTTTAAAGCACATTTTCCTTTAAAGCACATTTTTGTGCTCTAAGGTGCGTTTTTGGTTTAAACGCTAATTCCGCTTAATGTGTATTACTAATCTTAGAGGTATTTCACATTTGAAATCTCTTGGGAACTTATTGGTAGTTCCCTAATTTATTTGTACTCTTTAAAACACCTTTTGCTCTAATTGTTCCTAAAGCATGTTTTGGTGTAAATTGTTGTTTAACACTTCTTCTAATGTTTCTAAGGCACGTTCGAGCCTTAGTATATCCTAATTAGATAGTTCATTAATATATTAAGGTTTGGGGTATTTCATTTGTAGTGTATTATTATTGTTGTATGGTGTATTTTAAACCTTATATGGTGAATCGTATTTTTCATACATATCAAATATTGTTTTGTATTGTATTATTGTGTAAAAATATTTATATTTATATGTTGTGATGATACACTAAAATAAAGATATGATTCATTGATTTTGATACTATGATTCATTAAAATTAATATTATGATTTATTAACTAATAAGTGGTGAATTAGATAACAAAATTTGGAACCGATAAAATCATTTGTTTTATAATGTATTATTATTATTTTGTAAATAATAAAACATTTTAAAGTTGTCAAAACATATTCATGTCTGGTTTTGTTTTGAAGAGCTTGAATTTAGATGAACAATGGTATAAATTTTTTCATTTTGGACTTATATTTTAAAAATTACAACCAATTAAATTAATATAGTAAAAAAGGCAGCTCAGTCAGCAAAACAATCCATTCAGCAGCTGAATGGACTGCCAAATAAACAAGACTGCTCCAATCTATACGCGGCATGTCCGCATCGTCGATGGTCTGAACTCCATTATCAAAATGTTTACCTCGTGCTAACCATCAGCTTAATCACATTATTAATGACATGTTGGACAAAAAACACTGCTTAATCAACATTCTTATTGTTCGAAAAATGTCACTCTACCTTAAAAATGCATCTGAATTGGGATGAAGGAGAGTTAAATGATGTTGATTAAGCAGTTTTGTTGTACAGGCTGACATTAATAATGTGATTATGCTTATGAGTCAGCACGTAGTTAACGTTTGATAACAAAGTTATAGTTCGGGGGCTCATAGTCAGGGATACCGTAACCTCAAGGTGGTTACCAATAATTATGATAAACACGAGGGGGTTAACCGTATTATGCCCATTACTGAAGGGGGTTCCGAGTAATTTACTCTAATATTTATAATTGCAGTACAGAAAACAGTAAACGCATTGCACATGATTAACTTTAACTTATGTTACTAATGTGCCTAAACTAGGGGTGAGCAAACGGGGTGGTTATTTTGGAATCGAAATAACTGTTCTTTTTTAGATTCGATCACCGTAGTTTTTAATCATTTTATAAAAGTTCGGTTATTTCGGTTAAAATGATTATCTGTAATAAAGTACAGTTCGGTTAACGGATATTAAAATTTAAACTTCGCCGTAATAACCGAAGTTTTATAAATATATTTTAAAAATTTTATTTTTTCTTAACCCAATAATTTTATCTGACTCAATTAGGTTTAGGTTTTGATTATTTCGGTTAATTTAAAAAGTTTGATTTTTCCAGTTATTTTAGGATGTTCGGTTATTTTGGTTATTTTAAAAAATTCGGTATTTTGGTTATTTCATAAACTACTGAAAAACTGAACACCGTACTTTATTTTAAACTTCTTTTCTCGAATATACATTTAAACTATTTACACACCACTAACCTAAACAACAATTTTCAAAACAACTAAAAATATGTCTCCATTCGGCATGACTGTTTTGTGGTTATTTTGGTCCGACTGTTTTGTGGTTGTTTTATATGTGACAATATATTATTGGAGTAGAACGTATGACCCATGTGAAACCCACAGAGGAACCACCCCAAACTACCACATTTATACCACCAAACTACCACACCCGATCGGAGCCGAAAATCACCCAAATGATGCCTGCTCGAGTCATCTACGACCTGGGCGCTCTCTTCTAGGCTCGGTGGCCGTCACTGCTGCCTTCATGATCAGAGCCTCCTGCTGACGAACGCTCAGCAATTCTTGACGGAGATTAGAAGGAGGGAAATACAACAGTGGTGAGAACAATTCAGTTTCTGAGAAAGATTATAGGAAGCAGAACGAGAATGGTGTCAATGATATTCACTGGCTACTGCGTGAAGCCAACGCCAGCAACAGCTCGCCTTCTTCCTCTCACCCGGCAAAAGCTTCTCCTGGGGCAGAAACAACTGCACTTCTGCCCTCTGTTCTCGCTCTCGTTCAATACCAAAAAGTCATCGTCTCTTGCTTTGCCTTCTCTTTGTTTATCCGTTCATTCTTCTTCCCAAGCAACACCTATTTTTGGTAAGTAAAGTCTAGAAATTACTGGGCATTTCTTCGAGCAGTTGGCATGCTTGCTGTTAATTTCTTTCTTTCTCCAATATTTTGCCTAAAATCAAGAAGTTACTTTTCTTTTTCACAATTGTTGAAATTTGTTGGTGTTTCTACACCTCGTGCTGGTGGCAAACTCTCAACCTAATTGTTGCTTAAAGGTGCTACCTATTCTTGTTGCTTGTCTGGGAGATACATGGCTCAGTATATTTGCGGGATCACTTTTCTAATGTCTCTGCTCTCGGCGATTGTGTTTCGGTTTGCGTGTATCAAACTGCAGCTTCTGAAATTTGTTTGGATAACTGAATATTCAGTGTTTGGGTGTTCATGCTCATGCTAGAGGCCAATTTTGTGATTATGTTCACTTTTAAAAGTTGTCTGTTGATATAGGGTTGCTATATGAAAGACAAATTACAAGCTCTTGCTCACCGCCCTTTAATGTTCCAGAGAACTTTGGGGAGCAGTTGGTGTTACTGAACTCATATGTATAATGTGTTGCAATGCTACTATTTTGTTGAGGAGTTCTGCTTTTGCGTCATCAGAAAATTATCTTGTTCTGCAGCTGCAAAAGCTACTGAGAGCACTGCAAAAGTAATAGACGGGAAATCTATAGCACTGCAAATCAGGGAGGAGATAGCCATTGAAGTATCGAGGATGAAGGACACGATAGGTAGCGTTCCCGGTTTAGCAGTGATCCTTGTTGGAAATAGAACAGAATCTGCAACATATGTGAGGAACAAGAAGAAAGCTTGCGAGTCTGTTGGTATTACATCCTATGAGGTTCATTTGCTTGAGAACTCTTCTGAGCAAGAAGTGCTCAATTCCATCTACAAGTTTAATGAAGATCCTTCAGTTCATGGAATTCTCGTTCAGTTACCTCTTCCATCAGTATGATTCTCATTTATTCTCGATCTCTCTTTGCCTGCTTGAAAGTGGTGCTTTTCTTAGGGGTGTTCAAGGAAAACTGGAACCACCAACAGGACGGGTACGGATTAACTGAGAAAACTGTTTAAGCCTTTTAACTTTTAATTTTTTTAAGTATGAATATAAATTGTATGACTATCAAAAATATGTATACAATTGTATAGTTTATTATTCGAATTATACTAGAACCCATAAAATCTTACCAAACCGACAGTTAACCGGTTTAAAACTGCACCAAAACCGGTGGAATCGTATGTTGTTCAGTAATTATTAGAAAAAAAATTACATCATTCCGGTTGAACCCATAAAATCTTACCAAACCTATTTTTTCTCATGGGAAGGCTGTTCCATTTACTATTTCTAAGTTCAACCCATTGACTAACCAACTATTATTCTTCGTGAGGGAAACTATAATTATCAATGCTCCCTAGACAAACTAAGAAAAAGGAATTATAATAAGCACGCCTCACGAGTTTGTTGCTTGGCGTACTGTTTCTGATTTGCTATGTATTTATACTATTGCTTACATTTGTAACATCTCTTCCGTAATTATGTCTAATACTTTGTTGGTTTGGATATGTTGAATGTGTCAATCATCTTTTTCTTTTGAATGTTTGTATATCCACGCCCTGGAGTATGTTTATTCTGTTTATATTCATATTTGCCATGCCAGGAACATGATTTTAAGAGGCCTTACATAGAATTTATTGTCCGAGTCAGTTTCATGTAATTTAATTGTGGTCTCGCTAGATGCCTATAAGTGCAGCTTTGTCTTTTTGGATTCAGCATATGAATGAGGAGAAAATTCTGAATGCTGTTGGAATTGAGAAGGATGTTGACGGATTTCATCCTTTAAATATTGGCCGACTTGCAATGAGAGGCAGGGAGCCTTTGTTTGTACCATGTACACCTAAAGGGTGTATAGAGTTGTTACACAGAAGTGGGATTGAAATACAAGGTAAAAGGGCAGTTGTAATTGGCCGGAGCAACATTGTTGGGATGCCTGCAGCTCTTTTACTGCAGGTGAGTCACTTACTAATGCTCGTTCATCCATGTCAGTTTTTGTATATGTTTATACTAGTATTTCTATTTTGATTATTTTTATACCCTGCTTCTCCAGTAATGCTCTTGTCTAATATTACCAGAGGGAAGATGCTACAGTTACCATTGTCCATTCAAGAACTAGGAACTCGGAAGATATCATAAGACAAGCAGATATCATTATATCTGCTACCGGAAAAGCAAACATGGTGAAAGGGAGCTGGATTAAACCTGGTGCTGTGGTGATTGATGTTGGAATCAACCGGGTGGAGGTGTGTATTCTTACTTCGAACTTTCATAATAAGAGGGAAGGAATGCATGCATTTTCAAAATTTCAAGAATACTGTGAGTGTGAGTAGTTAAAGATAATAATGAAGAATGGGAAGATGGAACTCCAAAGTGATGAGACTTTTCTTCATTTTGGAAATAACACTTTCATTATTATTTGTCTGTTGCAGGATCCCGACATTCCTCGTGGATATCGTTTAGTTGGGGATGTTTGCTACGAAGAAGTGAGCCTGGTTGCTTCTGCTGTAACTCCTGTCCCTGGTGGTGTTGGTCCAATGACCATTGCTATGCTTCTTTCTAATACTCTATCTTCAGCAAAGCGAGCCTATGATTTCCAGTGAGGGCTCATTACCTTGGTCTTTCTGCTTTTGCAAATCTGATTATAGAAGAAATAGTATATCATGAACAGTGAATGCTGTGGCTTTGCCTAGTTAATTTGATATTTGTAATGGAAAAATGATAGTGTCTTAGGATATCAGTTTCCTCTTTTTTGTGAGTGAATAATGTAAATTAAAACAAATGGAAAAATGTTTTTCTTTAACGAAATTACACACTCCACTTTCGAGATTTCAAAATTTATTTTCTTACTCATGTGGTTTTTTCTGATTTTTTTCTAATTTTTGTTCAATTTAGGAGATATTTAAATGTCATCCGAAATTGATGTAATTTTTATATTAACGATGTTAAAGTGTTATATTTTGGTCCAGTAAAATTTTCTTGCGAATTTTGGTGTAACTTGGTTTTTTAATTTTTGTTCAATTTAGAAGATGCATAAACATTGTCTGAAGTTGATGAAACTTTATATAGCTGATGCTAAAGTGTTATATATCATATCTATGTCAAATCCAAAGTCTTTTAAGCTTACATGTGACTTGTGAGTCCCAATGAAAACACGTCTAGAGTTTTTTTTCGCAAAAAAAAAAAACTTACTTTGAACGTGTTTTCATGTGAGCTTAAAGGACTTTTGATTTGGTATAGGTACGAAAAAACATTTTAGCATCGACTATATAAAGTTTTATCAATTTGAAGCAATGTTTAATCTTTTATATTGAATGAAAATTAGAAAAATCAACTTGCCTTGAAAATTAGAACATTTGTTGTATGTAAAATGGGAAAAACCACATAGATGAGGAAATTAATTTCTGAAACCTCGTGTGGGTTAAGTAATTTCGCTAATCAACATGGGTAAGGATATAAGTTTCGTTATAGGAAATATTTGTGTTTTTCTTCTTTTATCTGATGGTAGTATTGCTTCTTGGTGAAGAGCTTCACTTGTGTAATAAGATTTGTTTATTGTGAATTTTTTTTTATTAGAACTTGAAACGTTTATGTAACGATAAAGCAACTACAAAGCGACCTGATAACAACATCATCACAAGGACCTGATAACAACATCATCAAAGGTCCTAACAAGGAGGATCCCGACACCGAAACAACCACTTTAATTTTGGGAGAGACATAAACCCCATTCCAAATCAAAGGACTATCAAATGACCGCTAACTCTGCGCATAGGTCAATAAAGCTAAGTGCTTAAATGTATGAATTACAACATAACTAATCATATCGTAAAACCTACTAAAAGACAACTTACAACTATTCCAGACCTTCTAAGCATAACATTCACCTCTGTCAAACAGCTTAGAAAAGTTCTTGATGAAAATATCAAGGATGATATCTAGACATAAGAAGAAGCTACCCATTGAAATAGATAAGTGTGGGGGATTTAATAAGTGTTGAAATAATGTAATTATAGGGTCTTTATTTACCTTAATTTTATGCAACTATTGACCTATTTCACTACTTTATAAAGCAATTCGTTAGTATAGGTGTACTTATACAATTTTGGTTATAATATAGGTAAAAGCTCACTTGAGCATGATTTTGAAGACTCTGAAGACATTGTGGCCAAGCTTTATCGCCATAAGGAGTGTGCCAAGAACAATGGGTCAAATGAGGATGATTTCGGTGCAGTAAAACCGTTTCTGGTGAAGAACTACCCAACCGACCACTCATGTAGGTCGGTCGAAAGTTGAAGTGCCTCTTTTGGTCCAGACAGCCCCAGCCGTCGGGTTAAGGTCGCTCACGTGTTTTCTCTTCTGGTCCGGACCGCCCTAGGCTGACCGCCCCTGTGGGGCGATCGGAACGACATTTTGCCCAGAACCCAGTTTTAAAAACTGGAAACGTGGGACACACTTAATAATTATTCATTCCACACTTCTACACTCGATAATAGAGAGAGAAAGAGCGAAAAAGGAAATAAGAGGATAAAGAAGAGAAGAAGGAAGAGCTCACCTTCACCAGAGCTCCCAACCTCCATCAATGGCTTCTCTTTACTCTTCTTTATGTTTGAGTAAACTCCATTGTGCTTTGGGATAGGTTTTTGACCCCTAAACCCTTGAATGTGCTTGTGAATCTTATTATGCTTCAATATAGTTGTTTCTCTCTTGATATTCATTCAATGCTCTTAAATTGATCCCTTAATTGCATTTATGGTGAACCCTTTCTACAATTTGGTTTTGAGTTAGGGTTTGTGGCCAATTTGAGAGAGAACCCTTAATCTATACCCCTAGGGTTAGTGGGTATAATTTGGGGCTTTTATCTAGAACTTGTGCTTAATGCTACTTAGTGAGTTTAACCGTAATTGGTTTAGAAGGTTCAAATTAACTAAGTAAGCTTTAGCCCATCTTTGGTTAATTTAGAGGGTTATTTAGAGGGTTATTATTCTTGTTCTAAAAAGACAACTATGGTGTACAAGAATCACAAGTATGTTTAGGAGGTTTAAGTGATTGTCAAAGTCCCAAAGTACTCCTTCACCCAATCCGACAAACTATCATTTTTAGTTATTTATTGTTCTTTCAATTGCTTAATTAACACAATCAAGCTTGCCGCCGGCTAAACCCTCATTTACTGCTTTTATTCCAGTTACAAATTACTGAGACTAGGAAGTTATGACCAATTTCCTTGTGGATACGACACTTGTTGTACTACATCGATTAGGTGCACTTGCCTATTCCTTACATCTATTTATATACTTTGCTATATAGTTTTTGCATGACGGGATGGTCTACCTAAACAGCTCATGCAAAGTCCCTAGTGAGTAGAACCAAGCATCTGGGTGCTAATGGTACTCCCAGGAATGTGATCTTGCAAGGTAAAAATCTATGCTGAGCCACACGCCATATGACACTTCTCTAACATCTTCAGGTCGGGGTTTAGAGCAAACATCAGTAGCATGAAGGAAGAGTCCGCATTTGAGCAAATGAGTCGCATATTATCATACATGATCATGAAAACTTGGTACCGTACATCAATGAGCATAGGAAGGGATCTAAGAACAGGGAGTTGAACATCCATAAGAACCTTAAATCAAAGGTACCAATATCCTGATGAAGGTCCATCTTCCATTATTTCAATCAAGCGACCAAGTTTCAGCGTTGCTCTTTGTGCAAACTGCATGTTGTGATGAGCTCTTGAAACATCATAGACTCTGACACATAATGGAATCCTAGTGAATTCGTGTTGAGTAATAGATTTAGTGGGATCAAGAGTTTAAATGGTGAAAAGATTGTCGCTTATTGTCTTTGGACCCTTCACAGAGTCATTTGCATGGTAGAGACGGTCTCAAACTTGAACACGAAGGTGTTTCACCCTGTCTGGGTGAAGCGAAATCCACCAAACTTGCTCAAAAACTCCTTTAGAATGAAAGCTAAAGTGGTAGCACATATGGGGGTGTTGGGAAAAATAGTAGTGAAACTATCTTGCTAACTATGAGCAGTGAACCCAGTCGTTGTAGTTCAACAAGGTCGTATCCACAGAGACTTGTAACTATCTAGCTAATTATAAGCTTAGTAAATGTGCAAGAATGTAAACAAAAGTGCATAAACTTAAATTGGGGGTTTTGGGGTTTTTGGTTGTAATTAGAGAAATAAAAGGAAAGCAATAAAATTAATCTAACTAAACTAGGATATGTGTAGCTCGGGATGGTCTTTGCACCCATCCTCCCCTTACTACCAGTTGTTGACCCTTTTACTTGTAGCTAAACAATGAGAACACTTAAATAATTAATAACCCAATATTGGTCTACTAATCCTAACCGATTTAACAGAAACTTCTCAATTAGCTAAACCCCGGGTCAGTCGACAACACTAAGCTCAAGTTCCCCTTAAGTTGCAATGTAGTCTAATCTCAAAATCATCATATTAGAGTACACTGTTCTAGGCCCCTACGGTTTAGGTTTCTATCTCATAATAACATTTTGATAGAATCCCACAATAATGCTAAACTAATCGGTAGGTCAAACCTACTAATTTAACACATAATTGATAATTTGGGCAAAACCCTAAACAAATCCCCAAATCATGAGCAACAAGTTTAAGAATCATAAATACCCAATAATCATCTTCATTAAGCTCAAAGACTAAAATAAAGCACAAACACAAGTTTAAAGTACAACAATGGAGTTTTAGGGAATTTGGGGCAAAATCCCAATCCCTAGCTACATGGAGACTACTCAAGCATGATAAAGATAGAGAGGAGATAAGGGAGAGAAATAGCCATGGATGAGGAGTGGAGCTTCAATGGAGGTGGAGCTCTTCCTTTCTCCTTCTTCTTCCTCTTCTTTTTCTCTAAACCAGGACCAAACTTGTATGGGGCCTAAATCTTCGTTACAACTTTGATTTGAGATCCATTTGCACCCGCGTGTTCCTCTCTTCGTCTACTTTATTCCTAGTTATGTTATTTATCCTGTTTAAGCAATACATTTGTAAAACACCAATAAAACACAAAACTAGAGGAAAACTAGCTAGAGTGAAGAAATGAGCATGAAAAGTGTTGATAAAATACACTAAATACACCCTCAAAGCATGCTCATTTGGACACACATCAGGGGGCGATCGAGAAAAGATGGTCGATAAGGCAACGTTGGATTGAGAGTTGAACTCCATAGACCTTGATGGTATCCATTGTCATGATGGTAGGAGGTGGTGAAGAACAAGAGGAGTGTTGTAATAGCAATGACTTAGTCGAAGAATAAGGAGAACGAAGAGAGAAAAGAATAGTGGGTTAGTCGAGACGAAGAGGCGTGGAATCAATGAGCTAATATAGCAGCCGAAATACCAGGGGACGAGGGTGGAGTGGATACTCGGCGGCTCCCTGCAGCTTGCATGCAACATAAATCGAGGGAAAAATTTGGAGTGTGGCAGAATCGTCCATGGCCAGAGACTACGTCGGTGCGGAAGATTTATTCCACTTCCATAAGGCAGAACAAATCATTACCTTATGTTCCCAATGCAATGTGACGGTAGAAGTCGAGAGGTCGGAGACCCCAAAGCTCTCTCGCTGTAGGAAGAAGAAAAAACACCGATGCTAAAGAGAGGAAAACGAGCACGACTCATGTTTGAGAGAATTACAATATGGTCTAGTAGGACATAACCAAATTTCCAGAAATTAAAGATGCAAACTATGTTGCTGTGTGTGCATAGAGGTCGTGTATCAGTCTACAACAACTAATGAATTTTCGTGGATAGTATACAACATATGTAGGCGCACAGTTACTCAGTTAGGCGTCAACCTTACTCGAGCGACCTACGTACATTAAATCCTGTGTGCCATTCACAAATAGAATTAAATAAATTCTTAGCTACAAGTAACTGTAGCCAATGATGGCTATAACAAGATAATTTGGTCATTTAAAGGCTATAGAAGACACGCACAGCTGTAGCTCAAACGCTTTGCAGGAAGGATTGTATGCTTTATATATTTTATGTTACGTTGCCGGTAGAAAATGAGAGGAAATGTAAATAAAGGTAGGAAGGAAACAACAGCATGTGGCCGGTCCTTCGTCACGCTTTGTATTTTATTTTTTTCTTTTTCTTATGTGTAAAGATTTTTTTTCTTTATCTTTATCACAACAACAATAACGTTAAATGGTTGTAACTTTTAATATATAAGTCTAAAATGTAAAAACAAATATCATTGTTCACCTAAATTCAAGCTCTTCAAAACAAGACCAGTCATGGATATGTTTTGACAATTTTTTTAAAAAAAATTATTTTTACATGTATAGGATGATACACTAAAATGATAATATGATTCATTAATTTTGTATTATGATTCATTAAAATTGATATTAAGATTCATTAAGTAATAAGTGGTGAGTTCGATTACAAACTTCGGAACCGATAAAAAATCATTATTGTTTTATAGTGTATTATTATTGGTGTATGGTGTATTTTAAACCTAAACCCGCCACTACAAACCCTAAAAATGTCTTCAACGTTTTTTAGCTGTCATAGGCTGTGTGGGGTTAGGGTAATCTATTTGGAAGTTGTTCTATACTTTAATGTGATGATGTACATATTTTAATGTGAAAATGTACATGTTTTAATGTGACGATGTACATGTTTAAATGTGAGAATGTACATGTTCAATTATCAGAATGTATATGTTTTAATGAACATATGTACATGTTTGTAATTGTATGGCCATCTGTACAAGTTTTCTCTCTTATATGTACAAGTTTTAATCTAGGGATGTACATATTTAATGATTTGTACAGGTTTATGTGACCATCTGTATGTTTTTAATGCGAGGATGTACATGTTTTTACGTGACAGTTTGTATGACCATCTGTACAAAATTTCTTTTACGTTTTGTGCACTATAACCCCTTACTTAGCAGTGATAGTTTTACTTTTTTAAAAAAAAATTAAATATATTTTCCTTTTTATTTATTAGGTCAGCATATGTAGCCACCTCTCGACTCTCTCTTCACCAGTGAGAGGGTCAACAACATAACCATGCTCAACAATGCGGCGAGACTATTGTGACGGACAGCTTTTTTCCGTCTGTGATGGACTGTGTGTAGACTGTTGGATCAATGTGTGTGATATGATCACTCCTAGGTGTGAAGTGTAGATGGGCCTCTACTTTTTTTTAACAAAAGAAAAAATGTCTCTTTTTTTTCATTCACCGGGGATAAACCCACTGTCCTAATTTTTTTTATGTTTTTAATTTAAATGGCTGATTTGCCTCATTGCTTGGAACCGATGTTGCAAATTAGTGATATGCAATTATTTAAAAAAACAATAAATAATAAAAGAGATTTACTTATTTAATTAAGTTGTATTGTAGCCATATATTTTATTTTTATTTTTTGGTAAGGAACTTTTTACTTTTATTTGCACATAAGTATTTTTTATGTATGAGTTAATGAAATTAGTTTAAAACAATAATAAGAATTATAAACAAGGCACTACAGATATTTTAGTAAGATGTTAACTTAATTAGAAAATAACCAATATGTACTTATATGATTATCTAAGTTTTAAATCTTACAACATAATTATAAATGAGTGCAGTTGTACGAAAAGGTAGAGTGAAGAGAAGAATAGAAGTTTTATATAAAAAAACTACAATAAATACTTGAGAAATGAACTCGATATACTAAAATAGTTCAATTACAAACAACCATAAATTATAGAATAATCCTAGAACTTTAGAGATTGAAGGTCTAATGAACCATTGCATTACTAAATCAATTCATTTTTATGGTATAGTGTCAAACTCTAAGTTATAAATGACAAGAAATAGCTAACTACGATCGAACCCTAAAAATAATTTAACATTTAAGACCTAAAAATAACTTCTACGGCAATTAAGATATTAATATTTTAAGTCAAAGGTTTAGCTTATCACATAATATAGTATAAGTTACTTTTTTTTCATGTTTAACTTAATTTATTTATAGAGCTTGACTGATTACTACCTCCGTCCCAGTTTGAGTGTCCTGTTTGCTTTTTGGCACGTTTTTCCCCTTCAATATTAAACATATAAGATAAAATAATTTTATAAAATAAATTTCTACAACATATAGTTTTTCATATAAGCTTTCTATTGTAAAACTTAGATTTGTAAAATTATATTATCTTATATGTTAAATATTGAAGTCAAACGACATGTCCAAATAGTAAATGAGACAGTCAAACTGGGACGGAGGGAGTAATAAACTTGAATACTATACACGTTTGGAAACGAAAACCTAAGTTTTTGGAGTCAATTTTAAGTATTTATTTAACATTCACTTTTACGTATCCACACTAACTTATTATAAATGTTTTCATTGATGATTAGAAACATTTACACAACCCACTATAATCGTTTCCATCGCTATTATAGAAAATATGACATTATTTTTTTCCTCTGGCCATTCTCATCAAATCATTGTGTACGTATAAGAATATTTTTTAGCATACCAGTTTACACAACTTGATTTATTGATAACGGAAAGGGTATAAACGTTTGGAAACGATAAATTGAGTTGTTGGAGTCAAGTTTACATATTCATTTAAGTTTGATTTTTACATATACAAGATAATTTATAAACGTTTCCACTAATGACTAGAAACATGTACACCATCTTCTATAATCGTTTCCATCACTATAATGGAAAAGATAACATTAACTTTTATATATCTTTTCCTTTGGTTGTTCTTATCGAATCATTGTGTATAAGAATAATTTCTTATTATTTACCAGTTTACAGAGCTTGACTGATTGATAAAAGGAAATGTTATAAACATTTGTGAACAGTAAACTAAGTTGTTGGAGTCAATTTCATTTAACCTTGATTTTTACGTATCCACGATAATTTATAAACGTTTCCACTAATGACTAGAAACATGTACACCATCTTCTATAATCGTTTCCATCACTATAATGGAAAAGATAACATTAACTTTTATATATCTTTTCCTTTGGTTGTTCTTATCGAATCATTGTGTATAAGAATATTTTCTTATTATTTACCAGTTTACAGAGCTTGACTGATTGATAAAAGGAAATGTTATAAACATTTGTGAACAGTAAACTAAGTTGTTGGAGTCAATTTCATTTAACCTTTATTTTTACGTATCCACGATAATTTATAAACATTTCCACTAATGACTAGAAACATCTACACCATCTTCTATAATCGTTTCCTTCACTATAATGGAAAAGATAACATTAACTTTTATATATCTTTTCCTTTGGTTGTTCTTATCAAATCATTGTGTATAAGAATATTTTCTTATCATTTACCAGTTTTGTAACGCCCCAACCGTAAAATCCATACTTAACAAATAAATTACAGCGGAAAGACATTACATTAATACAAACAAAAGGGGCGGTGCTACACGCCGTTAGCCACCCACGTGGCTAACAAGGCTGTTACGTGCAAATGTATCGGTCTGATTTCAAGAATCCCGAGCATAATTACAACCTTCCAAACTTACTTCCCAAAAATTACAATACACCGAGTGTTTAAGTACAAAAATCACCATTCTATTCTAACTCCACCAAAATAAACAACCCCGAGCATAACAAAAACAACTCGGGTTCAATATCCAAAAATAACAAAAGTATTTCTTCATACTCCATGCTAGAGCGAGTCCGCTTCCTCGATCATTCTCCTGAAATAAAATATGGTGCCCCAAAGGGCTCAGCAACCCTTGGCTGGTATGATTAACGTGCAGCCCGTCGGCTACAGGGATACACACAACTACTTCTCATAATAAGCATGGAGTTCATTTTAAAAAACAACACACATAAATATAACAACATTCATTACATAATAACAACATACATTGTAACTCCCCAACTCATCCAAACGTGGTAGTCACAAAACTTACTAATAATTGTAACAATATCACAGCAGAATAATAAACAACACCCAACACCTTGCTACGGTCTGACATACAAAATACACCGAACTTGAATATTTACAACCATTTATCCAAAAACACCAACCGAGTTTACAGTATCCTCCAAGTCTAACAAGTTTACCACTATCTCAAATATCAACAGACAGGTGTACATGCACATCCTGTACTCAAAATAAAACCCATCCTAAGTCTACCCGCTCCTACTCTCAAGGTGAGTCTTCTGCGGGTGCTTACCTGCAAAATTTAAACAGATGCCCCCGAGGGGGTCAGCACCTTTGCTGGTACGATTCTCTTATAGCCCCAAGCTAACGGGGCTACGATGACTAATTGTCGATAGCATGCGGTTGATTAGATACACAACATAAATAAGAAGTGCAATAAACATGCAACCACATATGAACAATCACAGTTCAACACAATGAACGACTTAAAAGCGTATCTTAAGTAAGAGAGTTGACTCTTAACTCCTTAGGTTACAAATCCTTTTAATCTCAGTCCATCCTTAACTTATCTCAAGTCTTACCTTAGTCTTATTGCACCAACCATCCTTTAACTAGAATTGGTTGTTGCTTATCTCAATGTTTATTTTTGTAAGGTCAAAAGTAACCCTAGCCAATGAGCTATTAACTCCATTGGTTGAATAAACAACTTATCTTAAATTTGGGATTTAGGTGATCCTACCGCACCATCTTAATCTTGCCTCCCACCTTGAACTGTAACCCAAGGTGGCTGAGTCGACATTCGACTCTAGGCAACAAGTCCGAAGACAAGCCTCAAGCGGAAGTCGGATCTGATACAGATACCAACCCCCTTTCCTTAACATACATGACCGGAGTCAGTCCCGGATTCCTCTCACCCCCCAAGTTCCAGTTAGTGAAGGTCTCAAAGACAATGTGTTAGTTAAACCTTTCTCGGGGTATTAACCAACCTATATAAAAGAGGAGGTGTTCTTCACTCATACCATAATTACTAAACATTGTTAGCAAGTAATCTCAAGTAAAGTGTGTTAGCTTTAATCTCAAGCACACAACAAATACAATAAACCGGTTGCATACTTTATCTTGTTTAGTCGGAACATATAAACAAATAGCACACAAGCTGAGAGACACCTCGTTAGCAAGTAGACTACAAGAAAACCATACCTGAAATACCCCTAATATTTAAAATATAATTAAATGATCTATTAATGATCTAAGATGATTATTAAACATCTAAATATTATTGGGGAACAATCTAAAAGATCTCAACAAGGCAAAACACGCCTTAAGATCGGTAAAGCCAAAAATGTGCTTTAAGACACCATAAAGGTTGTATGACCTCAAATAAGATCCAAAGTGGATTCCTAAGTATTATAATGAAGCAAGGAACACAATAAAACCATTCTCAAGGAGAACTAAGCTCAGGAACACCCTGTGACACAAAAATGTGCGCTAAAACTCCTTAAAGCACGTTTTTGTGAGATTGCCTTTTAAATTGATTTTTAATGGGCTTAAAAATTATAATTATCCTTAAATATGATATTTAATCATATTATATCATATTAGGAATTTAATTCCAGAAATTTACGAATTTTTACAAATTTAATATTAAAATATTAATAAAACCCTAAAGTGGGGCCCGCATGAGTCAACATTGACCAAGCATGGTCAATGGTCAATTAATTGACCCCTTTGGACCAAGGAAATCGGCTGCAATAAGTGAGGAGACAGCATACAATGATTTTGGAGACAAATACTACCTAATGCATTTACTTTTAGAAAATAACATTACTTTTTACATTATTACCAATCATTCCCACCTTCTCCTTCCTTCCTTGTCCGATCCTCTCCTTCCCAGCCGAGCTCACCCTTCCTCTCAAGCTCTCAAAGCTTGTTCTTGAACATGGAAGGCAAACCTAGCTCCTAAGTCCTTAAGGTAAGTGTTTTAATGTCATTTTTAGCTTTTTCTTCATCTCTTCACTACCAACACCTAAATTTCGTGGCTCAACAATTCCTATGGCTTATTCTCAGTGTTCTAAGGTTAGAACAAGAGCTAAACTCGGTTGAGACCAGTAGAGGGACCAAGGTTGTTCAAATCTACATTTTAAGGTAAAAATGTGCTTTAAGCTCATAACTTTTGATTCCCTTCGAGTTTGGCTGTGAAACTTTGGTCATAGCCTCATTCTTCTCCTTTTCATGTGGAATCTGTTGGTTAGCCATTTGGAGCAAGGGTGACCGAGATCCAAGAGAAATACTCTCTTTTAAGGCATTTTTCCAAGGTAAAACCTAATAACAAGGTAGTATTTCGAGATCTAACTATTTCCTATGTCAATATAGTGGATCTAACACCTTGTGGTGTGTTTGGTTCAGATCGAAACCACCTTGAACACTCCTTGCATTTTTAAGGTGATTTTTGCCTTAAATCTTACATTAATTATTCCTTATGGTTAAGCTCAAGCTTGGAGTGTAACCATATCTTTTTTGTGTATTAAACATGTCTAAATCAAGTGGTGAATTTTCCTACAAGTGACCGAGCCCATACAAGGAATAATCAAGGTATAAACACCTTAAACTTATGATTTTTGTAATTTTTAAGCATATATATATATATGGCCGAGAGTGAACTTACATATATAGGTCATATTGACCTAAAAATGGAAAAAAATGGCTAAGATAAATTAAGCTAGTCATTTAAGGGATTTAATTAACATAATGGTCAAATTATGACATTATGTGGAAAACTAATTAAATCTAAGTGAGGCCGAATACATATGCTATATTTTGAGACATTTACTGTGTAATTTATTTTGCAAGTTCAAGGTTGTAATAAGGCCATGTCATTAGGCCATTTTATTTTAAGTTTATAAGCTTATTTAGTTTTATTTATGCTTATAATTAAAATTGGGGCCAATTCGTAATTATTAAGAATTTAGGAAGCCGTGGGCGTAATTTAGAACAATTTAGGGTTTTTAAATGAATTTAATAAAAATTATAACATTTTATAAAGTTTTGGGTCAAAATTGTAAAAATAGAAAAGTATAGGTTATTATTTGTAATTACCGAAAAATTGGTTCCCATTTGGTATTAGAAGTCAAAGTTGACTATATAGGAGACTTTGACCAAGTTTAGAAAATTTAAGAAATTAAAATACTACCTTATAATGAGATACTTGTTAAATTGTAAAAGATTTATAAGACTTGGGGTGGTAATGTAATTACCGAAACTTAAGGGTACTAAATGGAGTTTAGTAAAGTCCTTAAGTTATTAGGAATTTTTAGAAATTTATTTGGTTAAATTTGGAGTTCATAAGAATTATATAAGTATAATATATGGTATTTTATAACATTGTTACAAATAGGTGACAAATGTATAGAAACCGAGAATTAAAGGAAGAATAAGGTTAGGAATAATATTTATAACCTTTTGGTATAGTTTGGTAATTTTTGGAACTACATATAAGGTTTTATAAAGATATATGTATAATATATAGTTTTAATGGGGTTAGAAAACTATGTATTATAAATTGAGATTGAATTGTGATTTTATAGGAGTTTAGTGGTTATAATGATAGCCGAAAATATAAGGGGCTATTTGGTATTATATGAACAAAATATAACTATAGGTTATAATTGTTTTAATGATTTAAATGTCATAAGATATGTTATATAACTATAAGGTGACATTATATTAATTAAGTGGTGGATTTTGTAAATATTTAAGAATATAGGTGCTGTTCGAAAATATTAACATTTTTAAATGGAATTTATAATATGGTTTTTAATGTTATAAGAATTATAACATTTATAATATAAGAGATATTCATTAAAAAGAATGAATATAGATTACAAGACTTACCATATAATAAATAGTTCCATAATACACACATATAAATAAATATATGTAATGGTGTAGAAAATGTGATAAGGTTCAATAATTATAAATTATCATAATTAAAATGATAATAGATAAGGAAAAAGAATTATAAACATTGGATATGGAATTCTAATGTAAAGAGAGTGTACATGTGATAATGAGAATTCATATAATTAAAAGTATAGTTTACAAATAAATTATACCACATTAAAGTTAAACAAAAAAAAAGAGACAAACCTTAGAAAAATAATACTAAGGTAAGATGCATAGTGCATGACAAAGGATCACACATACGATAATGAAACAAACTATACGATCTACAAATATACATTAGTTTACATGCGATAACAAGTCCAACGATAAGTATATTAATATACAAGGCAAACTACGCATGTAATGTAGCACTTTTCCAATCTCGAGTTAAACCAAAAGCCCAACAAACATTGATAGTTAATAACGGGGGGTTAACCGGGAGTTGTTAGTGACGGTACGGGGTACCGTAGGATTGTGTTGTTATACGGTATGCTAATCAGTAGCATTATGCATTGTTTAGATTGTTAGAGGCTACACAAGGAGCATAGGATCTTGCTGATTCATACTCCACCGTAATACATCGGGGTGAACGGTATGTTGTTATGTGTCTCTGATTGTCTCTGAGGGCTTCCTCAGTTCAGACTTCTGTGTGATCTGTGATAAGATTGTTTGTCTGAATGTGATAATTAATATGCATGAATTGTATATTTATAGCTGCTTATCATTTACTGTTGTTGAGTTAACAGTATTGGTTCGTATATATGAACCTATATATATAAAACGAACTAGCGGCTATGGTGCTATCTTATGTGAAATATAAGGAACGTCAGTAAAACGTTGTAGCACTAGGATAATAACATATATATATTATCCGAGACTTTTATACGGAGCATTGGCCTTTCTATACGCCGCTCCCGTATCTAACACTGGATCCCGAGTTTACAGACTCCGGATTGGACTAATGACCTTAGTCTGCTGTGTTAGGAAAATAAAAATGGTAATGCGATGCGATGGTATAATTAATTAAGGAAGGAAAGGAAAGCCAAGAGGATGTGGCTCTTGGTGCGCGCTGTGATCACAAAAACGATACCAGGATGTCCGCGTACGGGTCCGCAAGTATCAAGAAAATTTCCCGTGAGCTAGAATGGCTCGTTGGTCGGAGACTCTACCGTTGGAGTGGCTACTGCCGTGGGTGACCCGCCATAATATATGGGTAACTAGAGACATGTCGTATTAACGAGACATGGTCACTAGGTATAACTGAACAATTAAAACAATTGAGAATTATACAGTGGCGAACGATATTGGTTTCTATACCATGGACGAGAATTAATACTTGTTTATCATTCTCGTTGTTTCGCTTGGTTGTTCATTGGTTATACTTGTGGTTATATTATGTATGATGATGGTTGTGTTTATTGTATGGATATTACTGTTAATTGTTTTTCAGTTTTAAATATTAAAACGGTATTGCATGTAATGAACCTCATGCTCTCGACCAAATAATTGAGGGGTCTTTGGGGGCATGACGGGGCATGTGATGACATACTCAGCAGGGGCTGATTCCATACCACAAACCATCTTTATTTCAGGTGAATAGCTGGTGGGTCGCAGCGAGGTGACCATTGTGATAGTACGGTTGGTTTAGACTTGGTACGGTCTGATACTCAGGAGGTTTTGGACTCGGGTTGTTTAACCGAGGTGTATTTGATTTAGATGCTCACGGTCTGTAATAATTGTTGATGTTAGATTTGTTTTAAGTTGTTTAAGTTCTACTATCTATCTCTTGTGGTCACTGCGGGAATACGTTTCGCAAGTTGATTATCAGGTAATTCGTTATCACTCGTATGGGCGAGTGATAACAGTGACACCATTAGGGCGACAGTTATTATTTTACCGCTGCGAGATATTATTGTGCACGACTTTTATAGGATTATTAGGAGCCGAATTCGTAGGGGTGTTACAATTACGTTCACCGTGACGGTCGTTTGTCTAATCTCCTTCCGAATCCCAATTCTCAATTCCTAAAACATTCATCCAATTTAGGTTGTTAATACCTTCCAATTTACTTAGCTTATTTAGCCACTAATGATCCCCAACTAATAACCACTAAGTCCTTAAAAACTTAACCTTAAACACTTAAATCATTTACTTAACTTAATCCCTTAAGTCCTTATATGCCTATCTTTCGAATCATCCTTACCCCCTTAATGGCATACTACTAACACCTCTTATGATTCTTAAAATTTGAATTTTTTTTATAAGGGCCGACCGGCCTTGCAAGGGAGGTCCCAAGGTCGGTCGGAACCAGAACACTTTCCCGTCTGAAAATTTCACCCCGACCGACCTTGCCAAGGTTGGTCCTAAGGTCGGTCCAAGTCAGAAAACATTCTCGTTTGCAAATTTTAGCCCGACCGACCTTGCCAAGGTCGGTCCTAAGGTCGGTCTAAGTCAGTGAGCTTCCTGGATGGGTAATTTAGGCCCGACCGACCTTGCTAAGGTCGGTCCTAAGGTAGGTCGAAGTCAGAACCTTGTTTTTAAGTGCTTGTTTCACTCCAAACCTTGCCATAAGTGTCCTAATATGTTCTAACATCATTTTGGCACTTTAACACACTCTTAAACCATCCACCAAACTCCTTAATCCACCCACAATCAAAGTCCTTAATCATTTACTCAAGTTCTCACTAAATCCTTAACACTTAGCACTTAATTCCTTACACTTCCAACCTGTAATTTTGCCTAAGACTTCAACTAATCCAAAATGTTTTCTTTCCACCAATGTAACCACTCCTCAAGCATTATTACTCATTCCCATTTCCTTTAATCAAACTTCTCAAGGCCATATACTCTAGCTCATGCTTAAACCTTCACAAAACATAATACATTATTTCCTTCAAACTTTGCACAAGTTTCATAACTTCTCTTATCATGGTTTTGGCACCTTAAATTCACATCATAACCTCTAGTTCCTCCTAGACATTCCTAGGTCATCCTAATCCTCAAGAACACCTTAGTTTATCCAATTTCACCAAAACAACCCTTAATGTTTACTAGTACATCCTTAGTCATCAAATCTCCTTAGAACACTTTAAACACTTAGTTTCTTCACCAAATTTTGACATGGCTTCCCTAGTATATTCTTATACCCAAACACTTAGGTTTTTCATCCTTAAACAACCAAGAACACTCAAATCCTTAATACACATTCTTACACACAAAACTACACCCAAACTACACTACATCATAATATAGTGCATAAACTTAAATTGCTTGGCACTTAGGCCCTTAAATGACATGGCTCTAAGGCCCTTAAATGACATAAATTTAACCACTAAATTTCCCACATATAATAGCCTTCAACCTGAAAATACACACAACAATGCTCCCATTGCAATTTAAGTGTTCTTGTAATTCACCTTGTGATTGTTTTACTAACTCATTTTCCATTTGCTCCTTAGTCACAAGTTCTTAAATATGATCATATTCTTTCTCCTAGGTTTATAGCCCTTACATAATGTAAACTATAAGCTACATTTAGTATCTATCTAAACCCATCCCTTAAAGCATTAAACCACCTTAAGGTAAGTCATTTACCTTGTTAATCCAAGCTTCACACACTTTCTCCTTGGGTTTTCTTGTTTGATTTTTGGCAACCAACTTTAATTCCCTTGTCAATGTTCTAATCAATATCCAAATAATCTAATGAGTGCTAAGGAATGCACCTAAACTTAAGAAATCATTCCTAGGTTAAAAAGAGTGCTTTAAGGTATTAAAATGGATGATTACCTTTGAAGTCTCAAGATAGACTTGGGAAATGAATCAAAGAGGACCTCCAATAGTCCTTGGAGAATGAAAACAAGATAGTTCAAGGGATAAAACAAGCCCCCATTAGATGGTAATTTTCGGACATGAAGGAAAAATGACGGAAAGTTGATTTTTCTTCCACTTTCCTTACCTTGAATGAATGGAGAACCAAAAGAGCTCTTCAAACTGAATTTTCCTCCTTCAATGGAGTTTTTGCATGGCACCAAACTTGAGCTTTTCCAGTTTTGAAAAGATAGAACTAAAGAGCTTGCTTCAAGTAAGAGAAATCTATGCTTAGTTTTTGATTTGGAGCTAAAATGAGTATTTGGTGAGCAAATGAAGATGGGGAATGGAGGGAGCTGAAACTTACGGTTTCTTAGTTAGGAAGAAGAATAAGAACACGGTGGAGGAAGGGAAGAATGAAGAAAAGAAGAGGAGAGAGGTTAGTTTGTAAGATATTTCTCTTTTAAAAGCAAATAGTACTATTCTCTTATTTCCCTCTTCTTTCCTTAAAAGTGCTGGATTGTAATGGTGACTCACCATCCTTAAAAACCGGCCCCCTCCCTTAATGAAGATTTTTATGGTCTTTTTTGACCAACTAATTAGACAAAGTTGACTAAAGCTTAAATTGGGCACTATTTGATCACTATTCATAATTAGTGCACAATTTATGAAATTTTTGGTTTTCCATTGATTTAGGATTCCTAATGTGATACTAAGTAGTACACAAGTTGATTAAGGTGTAATCATGGTCATCTAGCCACTCAAAATCTCCTTCTAAGACAATTTTTCAAAAACGTGCTTTAAGAGTCCTTAAATCACAATTTGTGTTTATCTTGTTTTTGAGCTTGGTTTTCTTTGGTAATTGATTTAACATGTCAATTAGCATGTTACTAAGGTCTAAGAATGATATTTGGGTGCTAATCAAAGTTTCTCCAAACTTAGAGCATGTTTTTGCTTAATTTGCCTTTATGGTGTTCTCTTGTGTTTTCTATGGTTTAAATTGTTTACCAATGTAAAAACATTATTATATCTTAGTTTAACATCTAAAAGCCATATCTAGGTTTGGGGTATTTCAATCTACCCCCTTTAAAAGAACTTTGTCCCCAAAGTTCACATGTATGCTATAACATTCACAACCCACACATAACTTAATACCATAGATTATATTCACATTCACACATCTCAAGACTCACTGGTCTGCCAAGTACAATACATAAGTACTATACATATCTCAAACTTACCACAAAGTGTAACATCTTACACAAAACCATATCTTACACAAAACCATATCTTATACCAACCAAGCAAACGACAAACATTGTTCGTTTACTAACTCAAAAACATGGAAGCTCTACCCCCCTTAAAAAGGGGTACGCCCCGTACCTATACAGACGATCTAGTCAGTAAATAACGAAGGGTACTTCAATCTCATCTTATCCTCTAACTCCTAAGTGGCCTCTTCGACATCCTGGTTAGACCAGAGAACCTTCACCAGTCGCACTGACTTATGGCGAGTGTCCCTAGTCTTAGTATCCAAGATCCTCTGAGGAATCTCCACTGATCTCATATTTGGCTCTAAAGTTAATCTCTCAGGCTCTAACACATGGGAGGGGTGGTGCATGTACTTCTTCAGTTGTGAAACATGAAAGACATCATGCACTTTACCCAGCTCAGCATGTAAGTTCAAGCTGTAAGCAACTGGGCCTACCCGCTCTGTAATCTCATAAGGACCAACAAAATTCGGGCTTAGTTTGCCCTTCTGCCCAAATCTGAACACACCCTTCATCAGTGAGACTCACAGAAATACCTGGTCGCCCACTGCGAACTCTAGGTCTCGTCGTCGAACATCAGCATATGACTTCTGCCTATCTTGAGCAGGTTTCATATTCTCTCTGATTTGCTGAACCTCAGCCTGAACTTGCTCTAAGTATTCCGGTCCTATGATGACCGCCTCACTTGACTCATCCCAGCAGAGCGGTGTACGACATGGTCTACCGTACAACACTTGGAAAGGTGCCATCTTGATCGAAGCATGATAGCTATTGTTGTACGAGAACTCGATCAGATGCAACTTGTCAATCCAACTGCCCTGGAAGTCTAAGGCACATGCTCTCAGCATGTCCTCAAGTGTCTGAATTGTACGCTTAGTCTGACCATCTGTCTGAGGATGGAACGCGGTACTCAACTTCAATTTTGTACCCAACGCTTCCCTTGTAGCTCTACAGTACCTCGAAAGGAATATGGTGTCTCTATCAGATACTATGGTCTTCGGTACCCCATGGTGTCTCATGATCTCCTTATCAAATAACTCTGCAAGCTTAGTTACCTTCCAAGTATCCTTCATCGGTATGAATCGGGCTACCTTGGTAAGGCGATCCACTACAACCCATATCATGTTCAGACCTCCCCTGGTAGGTGGGAGTCCGACCATGAAGTCCATGGAGATGTCATGAAACTTCCACTCCGGAACTGGCATCGACTGTACCATTCCGCCCGGTCGTCGGTGCTCGAATTTCACCTTCTAGCATGTGACACACCTCAAAACGAAGTCGGTAACATCTTCCTTCATCCCTGACCACCAGAAGTACCTCTTCATGTCTTTATACATCTTTGAGGCTCCCGGATGGATAGAAACTGAAGAACAGTGTGATTCTCTAAGTATGCGCTCTTTCAGATCGGCGCTACTTCGTGGTATGCATAACCGGCCCTTAAGTCTGATTAGATCATCATCATGAAGTCTGAAGTCATATTTCTGACTCTCAAAGGTACCCTCTGTCAACTTCTGTCTGACTTCCCTCATATGCTCGTCATTCCTCTGAGCCTTTCGCACCTCATCAACCAAGCTAGAAGAAGCGAGTAGCGAATGGAGTGAGTGTGCTCGACGGCTCAGGGCGTCAGCTACAACATTGGCCTTCACTTCTTTGTACTGGAGGTCAATATCGTAGTCTTTCAAGAATTCTAACCATCTCCTCTGTCAAAGATTCAACTCCTTCTGAGTGAATATATATTTCAAGCTCTTATGATCGGTGTAGATCGTCACACTAACCCCGTACAAGTAGTGGCGCCATATCTTCAAGGCGAAGACTACAGCTCCTAACTCCAAGTCATGAGTGGGGTAGTTCTCCTCATGTTTCTTCAGCTGGCGAGAGGCATAAGCTACCACCTTGTCGTGTTGCATGAGTACACAACCCAACCCCCTGCCGGATGCATCACAATAAACCTCAAAGCCCTCCATACCGTTTGGACTGGTCAGAACCGGTGCAGTGGTCAATGAGTCCTTCAAGCTCTGGAATGAACTCTCATAGTCATCCGTCCATACGAACGGTGCATCTTTCTTCATCAGACTGGTCATTGGCTTTGCGACCTTACTGAAATTCTTAACAAACCTCGGTAGTACCCTGCCAAACCGAGAAAGCTCCTGATGTCGGTAACTATCTTCGGTCTTGGCCAGGTGCGTACGGCATCTATCTTTGCTGGATCTATAGAGATCCCAGCATCCGAGATGACATGACCCAGAAAAGAGATCTGGTCAAGCCAAAACTCGCATTTGGAGAACTTAGCATAAAGTTGGTTCTCCCTCAGTATCTCCAACACCCTCCTCAAGTGATTCTCATGCTCAGCTCTCGACTTTGAATATATCAATATGTCTTCGATGAATACCACAACCGACTTGTCCAACTGCTCCCTGAACAAGCGGTTCATCAGATCCATAAACTTCGCCGGTGCGTTTGACAAACCTAACGGCATCACTGTAAATTCATAGTGGCCGTATTGTGTCCGGAATGCCGTCTTCTCAATGTCTTCCTCTCTAATGGCTATCTGATGGTACCCTGATCTGAGATCAATCTTGAATAACACGGATTCCCCCTTCAACTAATCGAACAGATCATCAATGCGAGGTAATGGATACTTATTCTTCACAGTCACTGCATTCAACTCTCTGTAGTTGATGCAGAGGCGGAGACTGCCATCCTTCTTCTTCACAAAGAGAACTGGTGTTCCCCATGGTGAAACACTGGGTCGTATGAACCCCTTATCTAACAAGTCTCTCAACTGTTCTTTCAACTCATTCATTTCAGCCAGAGCCATGCGGTAAGGCGCCTTGGCTATCGGTCCGGTTCCAGGTAGTAGCTCAATGGTGAATTCTACCTCCCGAGTGGGTGGCATGTCAGGCAGTTCCCGTGGAAAGAGATTGGGGAACTCCGATACTACCGGTAAGTCGGGGTCGAACTCGGGGTCCCTCTCTATGTCCTGGACATAGCAGAGATATACTTCCTCCTTTCTCCTCAACTCCTTATACATTGCCATTGCGGAGATGATCTTGGTCGAAGGCTCTCTGGGCCTCTGGCGGTATGATATTGTTACCCCAGATGGACTCCTGAGTAGCAATCGGTGCTCGGCGCAGAGGATATGACCCTTATACCGCTCCAACCAGTTCATCCCGAAGATAACATCAAACCCCAAATCCCTGAACTCAATGAATGTGACTGGGAAGTCTTCACCCTTAATTCTGATGGGCTCCTCGGTAGTAGCGAGTGCATCGAACCTTCTCCTTAGACGGGAGCGTAACCGTGAATTCGGGTAGCTCATCAGCGCCTAGCCCCAACCTCCTCGCGAATGATGCCGAGATGAAGGTATGCGAGGCCCCTGAGTCGAAGAGAACTGATGCATCAACACCATTGATCGGGAAGGTGCCGGTGAGGATAGTACCACTTGCGTCGGCCTGTGCCTCTGTAAGAATGCTTAATGCACCTTCCGTACCGAGTCCATAACCTAATGTATTTCACAAGCTTTCATGAGTATTGATGGTGTAACAAGAGTCGTAACAATTAATATGAACAACACTGTTATTTTATTGATAACCATCCTTTATACATCATGAGCTTCTTTCTTACACTTCCTTTCTTACATTATACTTAAAGCATTACATGGCTAATACTGTCTAAAGGTGAAATACCCCAAACTTAAATATGGTGATTAAATTATTCTAATATGGTATTTAAGGGCCTAATAGTGCCTAAGTAATTTTGGTAAGGAAGATAAATCCAAAAGAAATGAGAAAACGCTTAAAAGCGAAAAACGCTAAAATAAGCGTTATATAACCATAGGAGGTACGAGACCTCGGCTAGAGTATTATAAGGATTCCTAAGGATTTTTCATGCTTAATTAGTATACGGGAATGATTCCCGAAGAAAACGGATCCAAATAATGTATTAAAACGCTAATAGAGCTTTAGCGCATGTTTTTCGAGAAAACCCGAAAACGTGATTTTAAGTGGTCAAACGAACCCGTAAAAATTATAAATCATTAAATAACAATAATTAAGCATTAATGGAAGATTAATAGCCAATAAAATTAAAGAAACGAGAAAATTCTAGAAAACGGGCCCGGATAGTGAATAGTACCAAAACCGGGTAAAATAACGAGCGTTTTCTGTAAAAGACGAAAAACGCTCCAACCAGTAATACATGTGGGGTCCGGTTTTTAATAAGCTAATTAACCCCCTCACACACACATGTAACTAGCTAGTTAAATAAGAGCAAAAAGCAAAAAGTGATAAAGTAAAAAGGGGTACTTTACCCTTTTCTCTCACCTCACTCTCTCATTTCTCTTTTCTCTTTCTTCTTCCTTCCCTTCCCACCGATTTTGCTCCTTTCTCTCTTCTGGCTGCTGCGATTTTGGAGTTCCACAAGAAGCTCTAATGGCTTCTCACCTTCTTCTCCATGCTCCACCTTCACTTGAACTCCAAATGCAAAAATAACCACATATTCTTACTCTCCTCATCATCCTCTACACTTCCCTCTTTTCAAAATCCAAAAATGAGGAAGTTAATCTCCATGGGTTTTCCCCATTCAAATAAAAAATAGCATCAATGGGTAGCTTGGAGTCTCCTCTCTCCATTAAGGTGAAAATCTACATGAAAAACTCATGTTTCCTTCATCCTCTTTTGTAACTGATTTCTACCCCCTTGTGATGCTCTATTTTCTCTCTCCCTTTTGAGCATAACTCCAACATTGCAATGGTGGTGGAATCACCTTCTTGAACCAAGGGCTAAAACCCCTCCTAAAAGCTTCAAAAGGTAAACCCCAGAAATTTTGTTTAAACATCCCAATGAATTAGCATTAATTTAAGGGTTAGTATGTTAATTGCACTTGTTTTGTGTGCATTGGGTAATGGGAATGGAGTTTGGCAACTCCATTCCCCATGTGACCGATTGTGCAAGAAAGAGAGAAGAAGGAATAGGAAAGGAAGGAGGAAATAAGAGCTTTAAGGTAAGAGCTCTTTCTCAATGCTATATTTTAATGCATTAGATTAATGGGAATGGGTGAACAAATAAAGAACCTAAACTATTGTATTAGTATTGTAGTTTGTGGAAGTTTGAGTACTTATGAGCTTGTATTTGGATTGTAGGCCTTAGAGCCAAATAAATTGTGTATGTGTATTAGTATGATGAATTGGTATTGTAATTGAGGAAGTATTGGTGTATTGAGATTTTGTATGTGTGTTGTTAGAACCCTTGTGGTTTGGCTAGAATAGGGATGAATTTGATGAGAAAGGATATGTGTGGATAAGTAAGGAAAGTAGGTGAACTATGGCGAAATTTTAGTAGGAATTGTGCATTAAGAATGACTTGGTGAATGGGAGAACCAAGGTGTGTATTGGGTTTAGTAGAGATGATTTATAACTAAGGAGTAAGTAGTAGTTAGAGTGTAGTTGCGGTAAGAGAATGTAAGAGAATGAAAAGATATAAGATCTGTAGCAAGAGATTTTTGAATGTGTTGGAGAAACAAGGAAGAATTAATGAGTAAGACTTGGGTTGAGTATAATGCAAATGAGGCAAAGAAAGACCCATAGGATTAGTGGGAAAAGAAAGGGAGAATTTGTAACATTTGTTGAAGAAGGAAAAGCTGTAACAGTGGAGAAATTTGACAGTGAATGGTGTTTTGTAACAGATTGGTATAGTGGTGGATTAGGCTAGTTTAAAGTGCTTAATCAATGCTAAAATATGCTAGATTATATGTAGGAATATTGGGGAGGAGATTGGAAGAAGTTTGGAGTTGAAACATAATAAAAAACTGGCATATATGTAAATACTGCAACTGGTCCGGGTTTGTAAACAAGTACAGAAACGGACCAGTCAAAAATCTGTACAGAGTGTAATGCGTGAGGAGTGGTCCAGGTTTGCAAACCAGAACCTAAACCCGGACCACCCCAAAATTATACCCGAGAGAATTGCCAATGAATGGTCTGGGTTTGCAAACCAACCCCTAAACCCGGACCACCCAAAATTTGTACCCGAGAGAAGCTACAAGCGCATGGTCCGGGTTTGTAAACCCTGCCCTAAACCCGGACCACACAAAAAATACACCCGAGAACTGACCAAAGACATTGGTCCGGGTTTGTATCCCCAGACACAAACCCGGACCACCCTAAAAAGTGCCCAGAAATCATTTTAAAGCCATTCTAAGGTAGGGGCTTAATGGGTAAATGATAATATAAGATAATTAAGACTTAATTAATGATGTCTAAAGGTCATTAAGGCCATGAACAAGTATGAGAAGTAATTAAGAAAGTTGTAAGTATATGAACATTAAGTTAAACCGAAACAACGGGATAACGGGGTAAGTACGGGAGTAGTGATTAAGTATGCATGGTAATACTTAGCATTAATTGAACCATTTGGCATGTAGCCGGAGGTTCAAGAATGAGACTCGTGGAACAAGTGTGAACCAAGGAACAAGGGAACACACGGTAAAGCTAACCCCGGTGAAAGGTATGATTTTCTCATGCCCCGTATGCTAACCTAGTTACGTTGATTTGTGTGCTGTATGCCGGCTAATCAAGACTAAAGCATGAAAACAGTTTATTGCCTTTCATTGTATGTCTTGCTGTATGTTGTATGAGCTAACCCTTCTTGATTGATTGTGTGGCTTCACTTAGTGCGTAGACCGACTCATAGATGAGTCTTGTTGTTTAGTGACTCGTAGTAAGAGTCATGTTGTGAACTAACGGAAACGTAGAAACGCACTAAACTAGCGAACCAATAAACGATAACGCAAACCAATGAACTCATTAGAATGTGAGAGAGTGTACGGGAGTAGTAACCTCCCGGTAACGGTAGGAGAACCGAAATGAACAATCCACAAACAAAAAGTAGTGGAAGTATGTATATGAGTAACCATTAATAGAGGAATTGATGGTAGAGCAGGACATGAACCATGGGAGTAGTAAAGAATGATGAGGGAACTCTAAACCCCTTAGCAATTAGTCGACCCACTATGAGAGGACCCGACTGATGTAAGTAATGTCCCGAACATGAGAGTATTCGATACGTTGGGGAAACCCTTAAACCTGAGAATACTAGACGGTGGCAATTCCCTACGCTAGTGGAGGTTATCGAGAGAGATACTTCTAGGCTAATCCATGATATTGTAAGATACTCTAAGAGAGGAGTGTTGGGAATTTGAGTAGTCCGGTAAAAATGGACATTCGTATATTGAGGAGCTGAGTGTATAGCCCTTTGTATTTGTAGGGCCGGTGGGGAGTCTTGTGTATGACTCCGCCCAGAGACCAAAAGTAATGAGTATTGAGTATTGCGTATGTATGAGTAAAGTAATGAGTATTGAGTAATGAGTAAGTATGAGTATGTAATGAGTACCGAGCATTAAGTAAGTACGAGTAAGGAGAAGAGTATGAGTACTGAGTATGCGAGAGCAGGTGATGAGTACAGAGTCAGAGTAAGCAATAGTAGTAGTGAGAACTGAGTAGAGCCTGAGTAAATAATGAGTAAGGTAGTGAGAGCAACGTGAGTAAAACAACAAGTAAGTAAGATTAAGCTTGGTGGAAACTTTGTGAACGAGTAACTAATGAACGGTTGACGGACAACTTGTCCTCCTTGGTAGGTAATGAACCTTGTATATGTATGTAAGTATGGTTGATTGTATTGTTGTAGTATGAGTATGTATGTATGCATGTAAAACGAACTCCATGTATATCCGACCCAAAGTAGTCGGCGTACCGCGGTTAGCACGCGGTATATACGAATTTCATATGCAACAATTTTGCTGAGCCCCTAGGGGCACCGTTTTTATTTTACAGGTGTTTGAAGCTGACCGCCATTCGAGAGTGTGGGACGGGGCTGCTATGTAAGCATGGGTAGTTTAATTATAGGATTGTATTCGAATTGTAATGCGAATTTGGAAGTCCAAACTGTATCGGTAATTTAAGGATTGTAGTAGACTCGGTATAGTATTGTATTGGAGTTGTAATTGAATTATGGTTGAGTATGCAAGGGAAAGTAATGTATTGTGTAGAGTACTCGGTATGTTCAATTCATCAGACCGATAGTATGTAGTAGTGTAGCTGGCCTTGTTAGTCATGTGGGTGACTAGCGGCATTGTACACCCGCCGTTGTATATGTATTATCCGCTGCGAAGGTAAGTATTTGTACAGTAATGACGGTATTAGTGGTAGGGGTGTTACAAAAGGTTAGGTTTAACCGTCCTGGTCTCATGTGTGTCGCATTGATCACTGCTGACGGTGCTGTATTAAGCTTAATTTTCTTAATCCCATGGTACTACATCCTTGAATCTCCACCCATAATTAATACATCTCCAGACTTAAGTAGTAACTTCTTAGCACAGTCCACACGCTTCTGCTCGCCGTATTGAAATTCAGCGTCATCACCAATGGACCAAGACACTACGGGTATCCCTCTTTCAAGAGACTCCGTTGTCTCGTCCTTGTCTTGGTGTAGTCCAAGTCGTCCTTCTTTCTCGTAGAAGTTGACGATGCACAGGTCTGCTTGTATGTCTAGGATCGGATTAGCTTCAAGTTGCTGAGCGATCTCCACGGCTTTAGTAACAACCGGATGGAACTCTTCGGGTATTTCCGGTGGTGAGACTCCATCTTGTGCTCTTATGGTTTGGTATGTCTTGGCATACGGATTCCAATCCTTGCCTAGGCTCATCATTTTTAGTTTCATCTTAGCTCCTCCAGGGTACTCCGGTGTATAGAAACCTCCCGGTCCCACTCCTAACTGATTGCATCTCCTGATGATGGCTATTTGTGCTTCGGGTGTCAGGTATCCCCTTAATAAAATCATACCTGGGCGGATAACCTGACATTGGTCTTGCGTGATCTCTCGGGTTTCATTGTCGGTCTCTTCCGGGTTATGCATTGAAGGTATGTGATAGCAAATGTTGAAGTTTCCTAAGGTGGTAGTAGGTTATATCTTACTTACGTTCTAATCATGTCTTAATCTCATCTAACTTAATCATTCACTTAAGCATGCATGAAATGCGGTAAGCAGACAATTTTACTACTTAATGGGTTATAGCGGTACCTGGTCTCGATGAGGTTCAGCCTCATCTTCCCGGTCCACCATATGGAGAGTAGGCCCGGACTTCTGGACTACCCGGGGTTTTTGTTGGTTGCAGGCTGTGTCACCTTCTGACCGTCGGATCCAGCGCCCTGATCGGTCTTACCCTTGCCCTTCATCTCGGGCCTGAAGGCTCTGCTCTCGGGGTTTCGGAAACACTTGTAAGCTCAGTGTCTGAATACTCCACAGAAATTGCACTCCACCTTATTGCCCATGCATTCGAGTCCGGGGTGGTCCTTGTGGCACCATTGGCAGATATAGCGTCGCTGGTAACCACCACCGGCTCCCTTCCCATACTCAGAACCTGATTATACTCGATATAAGTAATTGTGTCTCAATGGTTTCTAAATGGTTGTTAATTCATTTAAAGTGTATTACCTTACCCTTTGGCGCTTTCGAGCGCAGGGGCTTGGCAGAAATAGCGTATGTCAGCTTAAGTGGCTCCTCAGTAGCCTTCTCATTCTCCGCCTTCCCCTTCTGACCTTTCTGGGACTGAGGCTGGTACTTTTGTTTCTTGAACCCGCCTTGCCCTTGGTTCTCAGCACTCTTACCAGCCGTCTTTCTCTTGGTAGCATTGTCCTCGTCCCTCAGCTGGACGGTAATCTCAACCTTAGCAGCGGCATGATAGCACTCCTGCTTTCAAGGTATTAGTTTCTCTCATCCTCATGGTATAAAATCTTAATCACTTATAAGTATCTCAACCTTTCTCATTACCTGCAAGGTAGTGTAGCTCGTCGGCCCTATGCCATAGCGGAGTCGATGGCTCAGCCCGCCATAGAAGCGGTCCACCAAGATCTGGTCCAAATACCCCAGTCCCGGTAAAGACGTAGCAAGGCGGTGAACTCCGAGTAGTACTTGTCCACCGTCATCTTGTCCTTCTGCTTCAGCGCATCCAACTGCAAGCGCTTCTTCGTCTGGACATGGGCGGGGTAGTATTTGGTTCGTAGTAGAGTCGTGTACTGCTCCCAGCCAAATTCTGGGTTGGCCACATGCTCGGCCCTTACTAGCTTTCCACCCATCGCCCGCCGCTCCCTTCAGATAAAAGGTGGCAAGTCGAACCTTGACTCCAGCAGGTACGTCAAGGGTCTCAAAAGCATTCTCCATCTCGGAGATGTATGCTTCGAGCCTAGCGGGATCAGCCTCCCCCTTGAATGATGCGGGTCAAAGGTCAGCAAGACTCTTCACCCAGTTTGGTTCCCGGGGTTGTGGCGGAGGTGGTTGTGCACCAGGCTGATAACCCATATGCCCTAAAGCGGCAGCCACGATTTCAGCGATCGTTTGCCTGCCCGGTATCTCAGCGGCCTCGGCCTCTTCTTCCTAACATCTGAACAATTATAATGAACATTAGGCTTGTATTCACAACGATTTTGGTTCACGAATTTATAACGTCCGTAGACAGTAAAGATGATTCACACTTAATAGTGGTCATCTGACTCTTCTCACTCTTACATCTCACACCCTTAACCCATAACTTATGTCTTATCTCATAAGTTGACTCTGTGGCTTCCTAGGTTCGGTTTTCTGTATTCAGAGCGTAACTACGCTTTGATACCACTTTTTGTAACACCCCAACTCATCCAAACGTGGTAGTCGCAAAACTTACTAATAATTGTAACAATATCGCAGCGGAATAATAAACAACACCCAGCACCTTGCTACGGTCTGACATACAAAATACACCGAACTTGAATATTTACAACCATTTATCCAAAAACACCAACCGAGTTTATAGTATCCTCCAAGTCTAACAAGCTTACCACCATCTCAAATATCAACAGACGGGTGTACATGCACATCCCGTACTCAAAATAAAACCCATCCTAAGTCTACCCGCTCCTACTCTCAAGGTGAGTCTTCTGCGGGCGCTTACCTGTAAAATTTAAACAGTTGCCCCCGAGGGGGTCAGCACCTTTGCTGGTACGATTCTTTATAGCCCCCAAGCTAACGGGGCTACGACGACTAATTGTCGATAGCATGCGGTTGATTAGATACACAACATAAATAAGAAGTGCAATAAACATCTAACCACATATGAACAATCACAGTTCAACACAATGAACGACTTAAAAGTGTTTCTTAAGTAAGAGAGTTGACTCTTAACTCCTTAGGTTACAAATCCTCTTAATCTCAGTCCATCCTTAAGTTATCTCAAGTCTTACCTTAGTCTTATTGCACCAACCATCCTTTAACTAGAATTGGTTGTTGCTTATCTCAATGTTTATTTTTGTCGGGTCAAAAGTAACCCTAGCCAGTGAGCTATTAACTCCATTGGTTGAATAAACAACTTATCTTAAATTTGGGATTTAGGTGATCCCACCGCACCATCTTAATCTTGCCTCCCACCTTGAACTGTAACCCAAGGTGGCTGAGTTGACATTCGACTCTAGGCAACAAGTCCGAAGACAAGCCTCAAGCGGAAGTCGGATCTGATACAGATACCAACCCCCTTTCCTTAACATACATGACCGGAGTCAGTCCCGGATTCCTCTCACCCCCCCCCCAAGTTCTAGTTAGTGAAGGTCTCAAAGATAATGTGTTAGTTAAACCTTTCTCGGGGTATTAACCAACCTATATAAAAGAGGAGGTGCTCTTAACGCATACCATAATTATTAAACATTGTTAGCAAGTAATCTCAAGTAAAGTGTGTTAGCTTTAATCACAGGCACACAACAAATACAATAAACCGGTTGCATGCTTTATCTTGTTTAGTCAGAACACATAAACAAATAGCACACAAGCCGAGGGACACCTCGTTAGCAAGCAGGCTACAAGAAAACCATACTATTCACCGTCGACGATCGTTTGTCTAATCTCCTTCCGAATCCCAATTCTCAAGTCCTAAAACATTAATCCAATTTAGGTTGTTAATGCCTTCCAATTTACTTAGCTTATTTAGCCACTAATGATCCCCAACTAATAACCACTAAGTCCTTAAAAACTTAACCTTAAACACTTAAATCATTTACTTAACTTAATCCCTTAAGTCCTTATATGCCTATCTTTCTAATCATCCTTACCCCCTTAATGGCATACTACTAACACCTCTTATGATTCTTAAAATTTGATTTTTTTGTATAAGGGCCGACTGGCCTTGCAAGGGAGGTCCCAAGGTCGGTCGGAACCAGAACACTTTCTTGTCTGAAAATTTCTCCCCAACCGACCTTGCCAAGGTCAGGGTCCAAGTCAGAAAACATTCCCATTTGCAAATTTTAGCCCGACCGACCTTGCCAAGGTCGATCCTAAGGTCGGTCTAAGTGAGTGAGCTTCCTGGATGGGTAATTTAGGCCCGACCGACCTTGCTAACGTCGGTCCTAAGGTAGGTCGAAGTCAGAACCTTGTTTTTTAAGTGCTTATTTCACTCCAAACCTTGCAATAAGTGTCCTAATATGTTCTAACATCATTTTGGCACTTTAACACACTCTTAAACCATCCACCAAACTCCTTAATTCACCCACAATGAAACTCCTTAATCATTTACTCAAGTTCTCACTAAATCCTTAACATTTAGCACTGAATTCCTTACACTTCCAACTTGTAATTTTGCCTAAGACTTCAACTAATCCGAAATGTTTTCTTTCCACCAATGTAACCACTCCTCAAGCATTACTCATTCCCATTTCCTTTACTCAAACTTCTCAAGGCCATATACTCTAGCTCATGCTTAAACCTTCACAAGACATAATACCTTATTTCCTTCAAACTTTGCGCAAGTTTCATAACTTCTCTTATCATGGTTTTGGCACCTTAAATTCACCATCATAACCTCTAGTTCCTCCTAGAATTCCTAGGTCATCATAATCCTCAAGAACACCTTAGTTTATCCATTTTCACCAAAACACCCCTTAATGTTTACTAGTACATCCTTAGTCATCAAATCTCCTTAGAACACTTTAAACACTTAGTTTCTTCACCAAATTTTGACATTGCTTCCCTAGTATATTCTTATACCCAAACACTTAGGTTTTTCATCCTTAAACAACCAAGAACACTCAAATCCTTAATACACATTCTTACACACAAAACTACACCCAAACTACACTACATCATAATATAGTGCATAAACTTAAATTGCTTGGCACTTAGGCCCTTAAATGACATGGCTCTTAGGCCCTTAAATGACATAAATTTAACCACTAAATTTCCCACATATAATAGCCTTCAACCTGCAAATACATACAACAATGCTCCCATTGCAATCTAAGTGTTCTTGTAATTCACCTTGTGATTGTTTTACTAACTCATTTTCCATTTGCTCCTTAGTCGCAAGTTCTCAAATATGATCATGTTCTTTCTTCTAGGTTTATAGCCCTTACATAATGTAAACTATAAGCTACATTTAGTATCTATCTAAACCCATCCCTTAAAGCATTAAACCCCCTTAAGGTAAGTTATTTACCTTGTTTTTCCAAGCTTCTCACACTTTCTCCTTGGGTTTTCTTGTTTGATTTTCGGCAACCAACTTTAATTCCCTTTTCAATGTTCTAGTCAATATCCAAATAATCTAATGAGTGCTAAGGAATGCACCTAAACTTAAGAAATCATTCCTAGGTTAAAAAGAGTGCTTTAAGGTATTAAAATGGATGATTACCCTTGAAGTCTCAAGATATACTTGGGCAATGAATCAAAGAGGACCTCCACTAGTCCTTGGAGAATGAAAACAAGCTAGTTCAAGGGATAAAACAAGCCCCCATGAGATGGTAATTTTCGGACATGAAGGAAAAATGAAGGAAAGTTGATTTTTCTTCCACTTTCCTTACCTTGAATTAATGGAGAACCAAAAGAGCTCTTCAAACTGAATTTCCTCCTTCAATGGAGTTTTTTCATGGCACCAAACTTGAGCTTTTCCAGTTTTGAAAAGATAGAACTAAAGAGCTTGCTCCAACTAAGAGAAATCTATGCTTAGTTTTTTATTTGGAGCTAAAATGAGTATTTGGTGAGCAAATGGAGATGGAGAATGGAGGGAGCTGAAACTTACAGTTTCATAGGGAGGAAGAAGAAGAAAAACATGGTGGAGGAAGGGAAGAATGAAGAAAAGAAGAGGAGAGAGGTTAGTTTGTTAGATATTTCTCTTTTAAAAGCAAATAGTAGTATTCTCTTATTTCCCTCTTCTTTCCTTAAAAGTGTTGGCTTGTAATGGTGACTCGCCATCCTTAAAAACCGACCCCCTCCCTTAATGAAGATATTTATGGTCTTTGTTGACCAACTAATTAGACAAAGTTGACTAAATCTTAAATTGGGCACTATTTGATCACTATTCATAATTAGTGCATAATTTGTGAAATTTTTGGTTTTCCATTGATTTAGGATTCCTAATGTGATACTAAGTAGTACACAAGTTATTAAGGTGTAATCATGGTCATCTAGCCACTCAAAACCTCCTTCTAAGACAATTTTTCAAAAATGTGCTTTAAGAGTCCTTAAAGCACAATTTGTGTTTTAACTTGTTTTTGAGCTTGGTTTTCTTTGGTAATTGATTTAACATGTCCATTAGCATGTTAATAAGGTCTAATAATGATATTTGGGTGCTAATCAAAGTTACTCCAAGCTTAGAGCATGTTTTTGCTTAATTTGCCTTTATGGTGTTCTCTTGTGTTTTCTATGGTTTAAATTGTTTTCCAATGTAAAAACATTATTATATCTTAGTTTATCATCTAAACATCATATCTAGGTTTGGGGTATTTCATACATACCACATAACAGGAACGAATCGCTTGAGGAAACAAACCAAATAAACGTTAGCCAAATTTGGTGAGCCTAGAGAATGATTTCATTCTCATGTTAAGCTCGTTACATAACATGTTACCGTTCAGTTTATTGAACGTTTGTTTTACCCCAGGATGTGTTGAATATAGTGATCCAAGCACACCGTACATAAATTCCCCCTAACCTCGAACTAAAGTCAAGGTAGGAGAGTCATTCATTAGACTCGTGGGAGATTGGATTCCATGAAGGAGAACAACCAAAAGATAGAGAGAGTCGAATCTGATCCGGATATCAACCCCCGTACATACACGCGTGACCGGACACCCGGATTCCTCACCCCCCCCGGTTATACACTTGTTAGAATTTCCTTTTATGGAACTTAACATATCATTTTAAACTGTAGGTGTTCAAGCCCAGTTGGGCATACAAGGGAGGTAAGATACATTCAAACAACACAATTCACATTTAGCACACGGATAGCCGTAGTTAGAACGATCCCGTAAGTTGAGATGTTAAACCAAATACTGTTCTCTTCCGTATTCCTAACGTTGGTTAACTAACGGGGTTAGCACGGATTTGAGGTTAGATAGTATTGAGAAACATCATGCCACAAAATTTAAAATTGTAAACTCATTACATGCTTTAATCTTATAAGGTCATAAACATCCAGAAAAACAAACAAACATACAAGCCGGTGTAAACCGGTAGCAAACAGACTGCAAGAAAACCATACCTCGGTCCTTGCTGCGTTCGTTGACCACCGAATGCGGCTCCTATACATAATAATCATGTTGGTTAATTACCGTATTTAACTTCCGATTAGCTAATTACTTCACATAATTATGTTGTACACTTTTACACTTAAACTTACACTTGTTCATCCTCCTAATTGTCATTATAAGTCACCAAACATGTCCTAAACAATCATATAACATCATCCTCATTCATTTCCCCTTGTTTAGATTCAAAAACAAACATGATTTTCAATTCTGGTGCTGGTCCGGGACCTTGTCCGGGTCCTAACTCCCGGACCAGCACAAAGGAAAACTCTCGACGCTTAAAATAGGGGTGGTCCGGGACTTTACACTCAACCTAAGTCCCGGACCAATATGTCTGGTCACTCTCGGCTATTTGTATGGCATGGTCCGGGACTTGACATGGGACTTAAGTCCCGAACCACTGCTACAGAACTTCAAATTTAACATTTTCAAGCCTTGTTCTACTTGTTCTTTTCACCCATTGTTGCCTCAAGCTTCCTACATGTATTTAGGCATATTCTAATACTAATATAACATCTTAAACTTGCCTAAGTCATCATCTAAACTTGTTACCCAATTCTTGATTAAATTCACCCAAATTTCCCACTCTCATTCTACAAGAACTAAGACTTAGTTTTGCTAGGTTCCATGTTACAGATTTTACTCACAATTCTCACCCACTTATTAGTTCACAATTAATGCATCATTCCCACCTTAAGGTTCACTCATTTACCCACCTCTCATCTATCTAGTTTCAAACTAATTTTATATTCAATTTTACCTCTCAAAATACCTAGTAGTTCCCTAGGTTGTTTCTACTACACACATTGTTTAACTCACCAAGGTAATCCAACAATCAAACTCACCCTAGGCACTAATCCACACATCAATTCCATCATTTTAACAACAACACCTCAATGACATAAACCTTAAAAGCTTGGCTCTTAGGCCCTTAAACAACATTAATTTAAGCACTGAATTTCCACATAATAAGCTATCACCTGCACTACACCAAGCACCCAAAGCATTTATATTTGCACCAAAACAATTACAATTCCTTAAAGCACCACATGAGCTTAAGGTAAGTTATTTACCTTGAATTTTCTTTCAAATCTTTCCCTCCTCCTTCACTCTTGTTCCAGAACCAGTTTTAATGAGTGTGTATTGCTAATCTAATGACCAAGCCCAATGGAAACTAATGAGCATTAAGAAACTAATAAAGCTCTTGAACAACACTTGAGTAAAGAGGTTTCTAGATATTGGAATTAAAAGCATTACCTTGCAACTTCCCAAAGGAGTATTAGGCACTCAAAAACAATGATTCTCCAGCACTTCTTGAAGATGAACAAGCTAGGAAAGAGAGGAATACAAGGTTTCAAAATCTGTTGAAATCTGTTTCAATACTAGGCTAGAACAGGAGGGTTTTTGAAGTTTCCTTACCATAGAACACACAAGAAGTTGTCTAGCTTCAAGAATGAGTGGTTTTTCCTCCAAAATGAGCTACAACCATGGAGTTTGAAATCATCATTTAGGGGTTTTGAAGGGTGGAAAATGATCTCCAAGGCAAGGTGAGTATTTTGGTGTATTTAGTTTTTTATTTTGACTTGATTTAGTGGAGGAACAAGGAAGAAGAAGAGTGGAGTTGGTGGAGCTTTATGAAATCGCCATTAGAGTAGAAAAGAGCAGAGAAAGAGAGCTGGGAAGGAGAAAAATCGGAAGGGAAGAAGAGAGAAGAGGAAAGAGAAATGTGAAAGAGGGAAATAAAGCACTTTTGTACTACCTTTATGCTTTTGTCTTTTAGCAAATAGAGAGAATTAGAGAAATAGAGAGAGAGATGAGAGAGAGAGAGAGAGAGAGAGAGAGAGAGAGAGAGGCAAAACGTGGGTTACAAGGCGGGACGAGGGGAGTAGTAGTAGTTCATTTTTTATTTACAAAAAGAGAGGGAAGGGCATTGTGGTCATTTAGCAAATACACTCATAAGTCTCGTTTGGCACAAACATCAATCTGGGACCGTTTTCCGGATTTTTCTCGTTTTATTAATTTTAATGGTACTATACCTTTACTAATGTTTAATTATAGTCATATGATTGACTATAATTTTTATTAGTCCATTAAACCTGTTTAAAATCACATTTTCCCGGGTTTTTCGAAAACGTGCTTTAAAGCTTGTTTTGCGTTTTTAATCCACTATTTGGATCCGTTTCCTTCGAGAATTTTTTCCCACATGTTCTTAGTGACAAACTAAGTCCTAGGAATCCATTTAGGACCTAGTTAAGGTTATATACCTACCATAATTACATAACACGTGTTTTTGCGTTTTGTGACTTTTACGCGTTTTCTTTTTCTTTTTGGTTTTATCTTCACCAATGATATTAAGGACTTAATTAGCCTTAGAAAAATCATAATTACATAATTAATTAACTCATTAAGTTTTGAGGTATTTCAAGTTTACAGAGCTTGACTGATTGATAAACGAAAATGAAAACATCTGTGAACAGTAAACTAAGTTGTTAGAGTGTCAATTTCATTTAACCTTGATTTTTACGTATCCACGATAATTTTATAAACGTTTCCACTAATGACTAGAAACATGTACACCATCTTCTATAATGTTTCCATAACTATAATGGAAAAGATAACATAACTTTTATATATCTTTTCCTTTGGTTGTTCTTATTGAATCTGTGTGTATAAGAATATTTTCTTATCATTTACCAGTTTTACATAGCTTGACTGATTGATTAACGAAAATGCTATAAACATCTATGAATAGTAAACTAAGTTGTTGGAGTCAATTTCATTTAACCTTGATTTTTACGTATCCACGATAATTTATAAACATTTCCACTAATGACTAGAAACATGTACACCATCTTCTATAATCGTTTCCATCACTATAATGGAAAAGATAACATTAACTTTATATATCTTTTCTTTGGTTGTTCTTATCGAATCATTGTGTATAAGAATATTTTTTTATCATTTACCAGTTTACATAGTTTGACTGATTGATAAACGGAAATGCTATAAACATCTGTGACAGTAAACTAAGTTGCTGGAGTCAATTTCATTTAACCTTGATTTTTACGAATCCCGATAATTTATAAACGTTTCCACTAATGTAGAACATGTACACCAATTTCTATAATTGTTTCCATCAGTATAATGGAAAGAACACTAATTGTATATATCTTTTCCTTTGGTTGTTCTTATCGAATCATTGTGTATAAGAAATTTTCTTATCATTACCAGTTTACAGAAAACTTGACATGATTGATAAACGTAAAATGCTATTAACATCGTGAACAGTAACTAAGTTGTGGAGTCAATTCATTAACCTTGATTTTACGTATCCTCGATAATTTATAAATGTTTCCATTGATGATCATAAACATAAACACACAATTTTTACAATTGTTTCCATCACTATATAATAGAAACGATGACACTAATTGTTATATATCTTTTTCTTGACCGTTCTTATCGAATCATTGTGTATATGAATAATTTTTTACCGTTTATCAGTTTACAGAGAGTTGAATGATCGTAAACATGAAGTCTATTAATGTTTGAAAACAACAGCGTCTAAAAGAATTATGTGGAGTTTTGTAAGTTAGAAAAAAAAATAATGATCTAAACTTAGTTTTGTTATATCATTTAAGTTGTGTCTATTCGATATTCGAATGAATGTTCTCTTTTTTTTTACATATATGCATAAACAATAAAAACTATTACGACATGAAAATATTATTTAATATGAGTATAAAGGCAAATTAAATTAAATTATGTAATTAGTGATTTATTTTATGATTATTATAGTAATCAAATCACTATTAGAAGAAAAATACAAAAAAAATATAATAAAAAATAGGTGCATTCAAATTTACCGTATTACTACAAGCGAAGCGACACATAAAATATTTGAAGAGATCGTTAATAATGATGATCGGTCAACATTTCCAAAAAATAATATAATAATGTCGGTTAATGTGTAGAATTTCAATCTATCTTGTCCCTGTGTAAAAAAAAAAAAGTTTCGTTAGCAGACAGAATTTGATCTCCGTCCCGTAATCCTCGCCCTCAACAAGTAGGGCAGACGACACAAAAATCCAAACAAAACCGTTAATTAATGAACAAACCATTTTATTGTTATGGGCTCCAAACTGTTACTCGCGAGTATGCAGATAAAGGGTGAAGAACATGGGCGAGCGAACTTTTCAGGTGTAAAATACAAGCAAATGCTAATCATTTCTTTTGGGGAAAGTTCAAGTATACCACAATAAAAAGTTAAAAATCACAGTTTTAAACAAGTTTGGGAAAATTCATGATATACCCTGTTTTTTTGTAATTACAAATATACCCCAGTGATTTTCGTAATTCAACTTTAAACATGCTTAAATGTTGTTCAAAATTGATGAAACTTACATGGACGATGTTAAAGTGTTATATTTGGTCTAATATCAAAATTTGAAGTTTTTTAAGCTCACATGTGACCTGTGGGACCCAATGAATATGTGATTGTTCATTGGGTCCACAGGTCAATTTGAGATTAAAAAACTTCAAATTTGGATATTGGGCCAAAATATAACACTTTAGCATCGTCCATGTAAGTTTTCATCAATGTTGGACAACATTTAAGCATGTTTAAAGTTGAATTACTAAAATCACAGGGGTATATTGTGAATTACGAAAGAAAACAGGGGTATCTCGTGAATTTTCCCAAAAAGTTTTCCAGATACCATAAAAAATCATTTTAATTCATTAGATACCACAAAATAATTTTAATTCAAATACCATAAATTACTAACCCAAAACTTTTTAAGACCAAAATTCCCCCACTTATTAATAAACATAGTTCACAGTATACCACATAAATACTTTAATTCACAAGATACCACAACATTTATTAAACATAGTAAAAAATAATAATAATTTATAAGTTTATTATCATATAGGTTGAAATTTATAAAATTAAAAATACCAAAAATAATATTAAATTATTAAAAATATTTAAAAAATAATAAAAATACCAAGTAGCTAAGAGAATGATTCAAAAATTTTATAATATTTTTACACTATAAATTTTATGAATATAAAATATTATTTTAAAAAATTTAAAATTTATATAAAGAAAGATTATAAAAATAAAATTATCATTCTTTTTACAATTTTTGTCAATTTTTAATCAAATTTGTAACTTCTCTAATATAAATATACTTTTTATTATTCTTCATATTTTTAGATATTTTATTACTAATAATATATATGATATTTTTATTTTTTTCAATTTTAATCCATATATAAAAAAGTTTAACTTTTTTACTTACTTTTTTATAAAATATAGTTATTAATTTTTGTTGTATTTTGAATTAAATATATATATATATATATAAATTGATATTATATATAAATTGTATAACTATATACAAGCTAAATAATTTGATAAAAAAAATAAACAATAATTAAGAGTATTATAGTTTAATATTTTTTTTATTTTTAATTAAGTTTTTAGCTTTCAAATGATATATAATTTTTTTTCAAAAAATAGTTATATATGTTTTTTTATTTTATAAAATTTCAACCAATAAAATAATAAACTTACATTTTTATTTTTTTTAATATATTTTAATAAATATTGTGGTACTTTATGAATTAAAATATTTATGTGGTATTCCGTGAATTATGTTTATTAACATGTAGGGATATTTGGTCTTAAAATGTTTTAGGTTAGTAAAATTATTTTTTTTTGATATCTGAGAAACTTTTTTAAAAGGAAAAATTACATCTCGCACCTATGACGTTTGGTGAAATCACACATCCACCCACGAGGTTTTAAAAATTACTTTGCACACCTATGTGGTTTTCTCTATTTTACATCCGGCAACTTTTCTAATATTTATCCAAAATTGATGAAATTTTACATGAATGATGATGAGGTGTTATTTTTGTCTAGCGTGAAATCCAACATGTCAATGTGTTTTCATTAGGTTCCACAGGTCATATATTTGTTTTAAAAACTTGGGATTTGACATTGAACAAAAATATAACACCTTTCCTTAACATCATCTATGTAAATTTTTATAAATTTTAAACATTTAAACATCTTTTAAGTTATCAAATATTAGAAAAATTACCGGATATAAAATAGAGAAAACTATATGATTGGACAAAATAATTATTGAAACCTCATAGATTAAATATTTAATTTCACCATAGAAATTTAATTTTTCCAATTAATTTTTTTAGTAGCATCCCAATCATCCTATTTCTTTTTCCAACCGTAAGCGAGTGCTAATCGTTTAAAGACTATTAAAATAGTAGAAAAACACTATTCAATCAAGCCATTCATTGATAATCCTTTACGATCGAGGATTAGGTAATTCTTCCCTCGTGTTGGATTGATGAGGATGATTGTGGAGTTGATCTGATCTCCATAGGAAGTCTCTATTGACATTGTTTATCAATTTGGATTCGAGTAGATTAAGTCACGCCAGTTGCTTTGCCTATTGCTCCGAACATTGAGATGAAAACAACCAGACAGCAGGTAACCCAACTCAACTTGGGTCTTATAATGATTTCAGTTCCGGACATGGAAGAAAACGTCCCATTAATAGAGAATAAAAAAGAACTCTCAACACCTGGGATACCTTTTTCCTTCAGGTTACATATGAAAATATACGCATTGATAAAACAGGAACTAGACGATACTATAGTCGCTGGTCAGATTTACTTAATCAATTCAACTGAACTTGATGATGTGAATTCCAAAACTTGCTGATGAAATACACATTCATAATAAGAGTATAAACGAAACAGGCTGAAACCATGTAAACCGACTGTCAAAAATTCATAAACCATAGGATTAATCTTTCAATACACCACAGATTGCAGCATTCTGTCTCAACTAAATCATCACAAAACTGACACAAAAGAACAGATAAAAAATACTAAAGCTTCAGAAGCAAACGGAACCTAAATATGACATTTATATTATACCAATCTTGTTGGCAACATCCAACGCATCGTGATCTGGAGTCAACCGAACATAGGCTTTCTTTGTTCCATCGGGCCTGTAAAAACACAAACACCCAAATGTCACTCAATACGCAAGCCAGTATATATAAACAGCATCACAGAAAAATTCCCAAAATTCGTTTTTGTCCAAATCAAATGCATACCTGATCAAAGTGTTGACCTTTTTAGCCTGAATCTCATACATCTTTTTCACAGCATCCTTGATCTTCTTCTTATCAGCACGGATATCAACAATAAAAACTAAAGTATTGTTGTCTTCTATCTTCTTCATAGCAGATTCAGTGGTAAGAGGATACTTCAGAATCTGATACTGGTCCAACTTGTTCCTTGGTGGAGCACTGATACGTGGGTATCGTGGGTTCCTTGCAGTCTTCAAAGTTCTTGGGCGGTGGAATGTTGCTGATGTCCTGATCTTCTTGGTTTTCTTCTTCAAAGATGAGGCACCCGTTTTCACTGCCTTTGCAGCTTTCAGGGCCTGAGCTTTCGGGTCAGCCTTCTTAGCATCAGCTGCAAGTAAACAGTGATGAAAATGTCATGGGTCTGCCAAAATACATAATAGACTGATTCAAGGATTTGAAAGCTTTCAACACCATATATGCTAAAGAAACAAGCATTTTGTTATTTCATAGTTCTAGCACAATTGCACAGTAACACATAATAACTAAAAAACACACAAAACACTTATTTAGCAAGAAGACAGCTTCGACAAATGTAAATAACCTATTCAAGCGAAAGCATCATGTTCTACGCATGTGCCTCTTTGAATACACCAACCCCAAGTTCCAGAAGAAGTCATCTTAACCAACTAAAGAGCTTGAGTTTACATGCCATTTTGCAGATGCATCTGATTATACACAGGACTGTAACCATGAGGAGTATTCCAAATTCCCGTGAGGGCGTAGTGGAAATGTATATCAACACAGTCCTAGAAGCTTTTGTCTCAAATACAAGTTCAAAAGAGAAAAGGTATTGAAGGAGGCAAAGAAAACCCTAACTGTTAAGTGACAGAAGGGAATGAAAGGAAACCCACACTTAGTATCCAACATCATTAATTACAATAAGTACCCGTGTCCAGAGCCCTGTATCTCACGTACGAAAAATGTTAAACGTCGGCAGTGCAAATACAGCAAAATCAAGTAAACGCATAGGCAATATTCCTAGCGTATTAGTCATAGAAACGACATGGATAGAATACTGATTGGGAGCATACGTGATACCAACAAGCAAAACAGAAAGACAATCATAAAAGGCAAGTATAGATACCCGGCATAAAGCAATAAAACGCCTAGTAGATAATGGCAGAAGAGGTGTTAAAGAATAATCCAACATCTGAACAGAAGTAACCAAAGTGAGGCGAGCAAACCTTTAGCAGGGGGAGCCATTGATACACTGTCAGAAACTGCACTCAAATCGATCCCTGAGATTATACAAAATGCAGAAAATAATGGTGAGAGGAATGTGAAGATAGAACGGAGATCGACAAGCTTAGAAGAAGGGAACGAGAATCACCTCACTGATCGCCGCCCGCCGTCTGTCGTCGCTTAGGGTTTTGAGAGAGGAGAAGGGGAGAGACAGACGGTACTAATATATCATCGTGTCTCCTATCATGTATATGAGTGACGACCCATAACAAGTGGGCCGTTACTGTTTCTAGTTGGATTCGTATTTATTTAGGGCCCAACGAGCCGTTTCCTACCTTGACATGAGTAAGAAAGACGTAGTATCAAATAAAAAAGAAAAAGAAAGAAAGAATGGCGATCCTGTCCACAACCATTTTTTACGCCTAGACCTAGACAGCGTCAAATCACCCATTTCGTTAGGGTCAAGATTTGTAATTCCTTTAGGTTGTATGTCAAGATTTAGGTAAACTATATCTATTGGTTGGGTTTAGATGAAGGTTTATATCTAAATTGAGCTTGATCTAAATTGTATTATTATCATATATTTACCACACTTCTGTTAACTTCATGCTTATTCCATATGCGAAAAATTCTTATATAAACAGAAAAAATAGGTGACATAAGAAAATATGAAAGACATATATTTACGTAGTTGTGATGCTCATTTTTTATAGCCTTTTTACATCAACATTAGAAGAAAAAAAAATTATTGCTAGGAGTATAGTAGTTTGGTATTATGCACCTTATATGATATTATTGTTAATATGCAATATATTTGAACTTATAGCATAGAATGCTTCGGGTCTTAAACCCGTTAATCCAAATTATCAAGTTAATCTCCATAACTTGAAAAAATCAAGTAAACTTTGAAAGTTATATTCGTAAAATCTTATTTTGGTTCGGTTTCGAAAGTCATTCACGTTGGAACATTTATTATATACTAATTAACTTATGAAATAAAAGAATGAAAATGTTCCATTAGGAAGCCTTTTTACATCCGTGTACTATGAATCATTTTGCTTCACAACAATCCAAATAGGCGCATTTGGTAGAGTCAAACATGGGATAATCACAACTTACAACGTCACATAGTTTGTTAAAAAAAAAGGATGTATATATAAATCAAGCAAAGAGAAATAGTAACGTTAGATATATAGAAGACCTATATATCTGATAACTAATTGGGAAATCTCGTCTAGGGGATGGTGGATATACAAAAGCCCTCCCTAGAACAAAACAGCAAAGAGCTAATACAAAGCAACCCATCTAGTGGTCAGCGTGAAGCTGACCAAAGTAGCTTAGAGCTAGAACAAAAGCAACCCCAGCTAGTGAGCAAAAAACAGCGACGATTAGCCCAAAACATGTACAACCGATATAAAAAAAAACATGTCGCTCCTAGGAGCAGAGCACCATATCTAGCCAGTCGAAGTTGGCGCTTGATCGATTCATCTTAGTCCAAATAATGGCTTTAGTTGCAGCTTTGATGTCAGCAATAACGAGAGAGGGATCTCTGGTTTGGTTGGCTATAGCTCGCTTGTAGCTTTCTATCCAGATATGATAGACAACATTAGCTATGTGCTCTTTTCACTTGGTCAATCGGTCGGTGCCTTTTGCAGTAGCGAAGGATCCAGGATGCGCAACTACGAAAACTTCTCCGGTTGGTTGGAATTCTCAGCCAGTCACAGATAGTCCACCAGACCCTGCAAGAGTACCTGCAATGGGAAAAAAGATGGTTGCTTGTCTCTTGAGCACGCTCACAGATACAACATCTATTAGCAAGACATATGCCCCATGATGGAGCTTATCACAGGTTTTAAGTCTGCCTTTCAGAGTAATTCACAAGATAAAGTTAGCTTTAGGTATAGACCAATTTTTTCCAGCAGATATTGTACCATTGGAAGATCTAGGGAGGGGTGGAGATGCCTTTATAGAACAAGCTAACCCTAGGGCGGGAAGGGTAGGAGCTGAAGAGGGAGATGGCATCATTGGATGAGCCACATTGCTTCAACCACCAGTCCCTGGCATGAAGGATAGCTTTCCAAGTCTAGGGATCATTGCTTTTAGCACTAATCGTCCAGATGGTACTAGGGTTGCGAAGGAAGAGCTTATAGATCCATTGGATCCAAAGGCGCTCCGAGTCGTGAGTGATGGCTGAGATGGTCTTGAGCATGAAACACATATTCCATTTGTGGATGTCCTTAAGTCCCAGACCACCATTTTTCTTGGAATTTGTGATAGTGTTCTAGGCCACTGGAGGGGTGACATTACCGTCAGCCTCCCCTGACCAAAGGAAAGACCAGAGGCAATTAATGACTCTTTTAATGACGTTTTTAGGAATAGTGATGCAGGAGGCCCAGAATCCAACAACGTCAAAGAGAGTACTCTGGATGAGGGAGAGTATACCAGCAAAAGAGAGGGATTTACTCCCCCAAGATGTGATAGCTTTACGAATGTTGTCAATGAGGGGGTTAAAGTCAGCGGCTTTAGGTTTCCTAGCAGTGATTGGGATCCCGAGATAGTGGAATGGAAAGGAGCCCTGCTTAAACCCCGATATGTGAACCAGCGCTTCAGCAAGGGAAGGGTTGACCCCTCCAAGGAATATGTTAGATTTGGAAGGGTTGAGCATAAGACCTAAGGCGTCTGAAAAGAGTTTAACTTTGTTAAGCATGGAAGTTATGGAGATTTGGTCTCCTCTACATAGTAAGAGGGCATCATCAGCAAAGAAGAGGTGGGAGACACGAAGAGATCTGCAAGAGGGGTGAAAGTTGAAGTCTGGGTCGTTGAGAAGCTGGTCGAGCAGCCGAGAAAGCATGTTCATAACAAGCACAAAAAGGTAGGGGAGAGAGGGTCGCCTTGGCGCAACCCTCGTTCTCCTTTGAATGATGCCGAGGGAGAACCATTTTTGTTGATCGAGAAAGAGGTGGAGGTGACACATTGAATAATCCAGTTACTAAACTCAGGGGGGAAGTTTAGGAAGGAGAGAGTGTCCTGGAGGAAACTTTAGTCCACGGTGTCAAAAGCCTTCCTGATATCCATTTTCATTGCACACCTAGGGGAAATGTTTGCCCTTTGATAGTTTTTCATAAGATAGGAGCACAGATGGATGTTATTTGAGATAAGGCGCCCTTTGATAAAAGCTCCTTGGCTGGGGTTCACAAAAGAGTGGAGGACGGTCTTGAGTCTATCAGCCAGAATTTTGCTAATGATTTTGTACAGTGTATTGCAGCAAGAGATGGGCCTATAGTCCCCTGGGGACGAGGCATTGTCAATTTTGGGAATAAGGGTGATAAGAGTGGCATTAACCTCTTTTAGGAGTCTACCACTAGGGAAGAAGCTTTTGATGGTTCCACAAATGTCCTCTCCAATGATGTCCAGGCTGCTTTAAAGAATTTAGCTGTATAGCCATCCGCGCTCGGGGCTTTATCATCACCTATGGAAAAAAGGGTAGATCGAATGTCACTACTCTCCACGTGTTGGGTTAAGGGAGTCCAAGAAGAGCGGTCAAAGGTTCTAACGTTGTCCAAATTGAAATCAGCAAGGGAGCGCTGGGGGGAGTCCTAGAGCCTAGGGTTTGACGGAAGTGGCCAACCAGACAGTTTTCAATGTCGGACGGGGATCGACAAATCTCCCCTTGATCATTCATAATGGAAGCGATGAAGTTTTTATTCCTTCTCGCCTTAATGGCTCTATGAAAATAGGAAGTATTAGAGTTAGCCCACTTAAGCCAGCGGGTTTTCAAGAGCTGGCGAAGGAATAGGAGCTCATGGGAGTCCCTGATAATGAGGTTGTTCCTAAGGGATTTTTCCTGAGAGATAAGGGTCGGGTTCCAAGGGTCAAGATCCAAGGTTTTTTGGACTTCACTAAGCTTATTCCTGATACTTTGGCCTTTGTCCCCAAGGCACATTTGTAAGCCTGTGGGCAAGCCCGGTCTGACCCGATTTTATATTATTTATCATTATTTTTAAAAAATATAATATATACATATTTAATATAATTTATTCCTTATATAATATATACTAAAATTATTTATAATATATAAATTATAAATAAATTATATATATAATATAAATTGTAAATAAATTATATAATGATATATAAAATCTACATTAAATTATATTAATTAAACATTTTTATTAATTATATAAAAGATAAAAAACCGGTCCGACCCGATTGTAAGCTCGTGGGCAAGCCTGGTTTGGCCCGATTTTATATTATTTATTATTATTTTTTAAAAAATACAATATATACATATTTAATATAATTTATTTTTTATATAATATATACTACAATTATTTATAATATATAAATTATAAATAAATTATATCTATAATATATAAATTGTAAATAAATTATATATATGATATATAAAATCTATATTAAATTATATTAATTAAACATTTTTTATTAATTTATATAAAAATATAAAAAAAACCGGGCCGGCTACGGCAAAGCCTGGAAAACCGGGCCTAGCCCGGCCTGGCCCGGCCTGAACATGTAAAAAACTGGGCTTGGTTTTCTTAGATAGGCCCGACGGGTCTAAAATTTTCCTCTGACCCGGCCCGAACCTGGCCCGTCCGCCCGAATGATCACCTCTAATGTGAAACCATCTGTTCAAGAAGGGTACAACTAAGGCCCTATTTTTTTAAAGGCTGAGGGTAAGTAGTTGATGTCAGTTGTCAGCTGAAGTTAGAAAAAATAGAGTGAAAAAGTATGTAAGGGAAAAAGTAAAAAACTAACATGACAATCCTCAAAAGAAATACTTATAAGTGCGATGATGAGTCAAAGGTATCCATTTTTCCATTCTTTCTCATACCATAATTCTCTTATCAACTTTATAGTTGTGATGTATAATTTGAAGGTTTAGTGATCGGTGATACTGAATCCCCAACTTGTAGCACATTATGTTCAGGCTAAGCTTGCACCTAGAGAGAAGATCATTGTTCAGTGTGATGAGTTGGGACATTTTGTTAAGAAAGCCGGATCATCTTGTATGGGTATAATGGTCATATAATTAGGATGAGAAACTAATTAGTTGCACGATTTACAGCATGCAAATCATTGCGATCTACAACCCTAGGTTTTTTCTTCGGCGATACATGGTTCCCCCCTCCTCGTTTAAAAGGATTTTGTGCCCTGGATTGTGTTTATCTCATTACTGCAAACCCTTTCTGCACCGTTGCACACCCGACTCTGGCTCTCAGACTCTCTTGCTCCAGTTTCAAGTTTAAGGTTTCTTCTTCTTCTCACGCTATGGCGGCTCCTGCTCCTAAAGTTGAGGCTCTTTCCACCAAATACGATGCGCTAGCTCTTACTCCGGCAGAAGAAGACAGTCTTGAGGTTGATGATGTTCAACAGTCGCATGCTGCTGCGGCGATGTCATGTGCTGTGCTGGGGAAAGTTTTTATCGTAAAGACGGTGGACATTCCGGCCATGGAGCGTACCCTCTCCAAGGCGTGGCGTTGTGAAGGCCATCTCAAGGTCCGGAATCTGGGCAACTCCTTCTTCATGTTCGCCTTACCTGATGAAGAACACGTCCAAGATGTTCTCAACCGTGGACCGTGGACGGTTGACGGTAGTTTGTTAGTTCTGTCTGTTGTGGATTCCAGTCTTCCACCGTCGGCCCACTGCTTTGAATGGGCACCGTTTTGGGTTAGGGTTCACGAGGTTCCTCTGCAGTTCTTGAACCAACTATTTGCCAAACGCATTGCTCAGAAGCTTGGTGTGTTTCTGGAGTACATTGATTTTGATAACCGGTTTGTGGGTCTTTCATGCGCATCAAGGTTAAGATCGACGTCACTCAGCCTATTCTTCGTTTCATCACTGTTAGATATGGGGGTAAGCCTCTCGTTCTCCGTCTCACTTATGAATGCCTCCCGAATCTATGCTTCATCTGTGGCCACTTTACCCACCTTGTTTCTGATTGTCCTTCCCGCCCTGCTGCCCCGGTCTCTGAGTTTCCATATGGTCTTTGGCTCAAGGCTCGTAATAATGATTACATTCGCCTGCGTATGGCTGGGGGTGTCGGTCCAGCGCTGGAGGTTCGTTCTTCTGTAAACTCTGACGATGCTCTTTCAGTTTCTCCGTTGCAGCACCTTGCTCCGGCTGCGGGTGTTCAAGCAGTTGTTGGTATGGAGCTTGAGGAGGGGGAGTTTGTTCCATTGCCCCAGACGTCTGCATCTAAGAAGCGCAAGATCAATGATGTTGTTGATGTTTCTGTACCAGGACCAGCCACTGCTGCTGCCGAGATTGATCAGTCCAAGAGGGGGAAGAATGGTGATTCACCACCACAAGAACAAGCGCCTCTCGGGGATGCCCAGAGCCGCCCAGCATAATGTACGTGTTGTCTTTGAACTGTCGAGGCCTTGGTAAGGCTGAGACAGTTCGTTGGGTAAGGGGGGTGGTTTCTTTACATTCTCCTTTGTTTTTCTTTTTGTGTGAAACTAAGATGTCAGCTACTGAGATGCGGTGGGTTGCATCCTTTTTTGGAGGGTATGGCTGGGTTGCTGGGGATAGTGCTGGTCGGTCTGGGGGGTGGCCATGTTTTGGAAATGTTCGATTAATGTTTCGGTTTTAAGTTTCTCGGGTAGGCATGTGGATGTGGTAGTTTTTGTTTCGGTGGGTGTATCTTGGCGATTGACAGGCATGTATGGTTGGTCTAATGGTGTTGATAAATGGAAGACTTGGTCCCTTTTGCGCTATTTATCTTCTCAGTGGCATGGCCCTTGGCTCCTTTGTGGGGATTTTAATGAAGTTTTATTCTCTAACGAACATTTGAGTCCATGTTCTCGCCTTCAGTCTGCTATGGCTGCGTTTCGTTGTTGTCTTGCCGATTGTCGTCTTCATGATCTGGGCTACAGAGGCTCACGTTTTACTTTCACAAACAAGGTTGACAATTCTGCTCATATGAAATCTAGGCTTGATCGTTTTCTGTATAATGATGCTTGGCATTCCTTGTTCCCAGAAGCTCAGAACTTTCATTTGCCGTAGGGAAGGTCTGATCACAAGCCCATTAAGTTGGTTTTCCATCCTTTTACCCACCGTCGCCGTAGGCCTTTTCGGTTCGAGAATTGCTGGGCTCAGCACCATGACTGCAAGGCTATTGTGAATGATGTTTGGTCTGCTTCGGAGCCCCTAGCTTCTTACCAGACCAAGGTTTTTCGTTGTGGTCAACGTTTGAGAGAATGGGGTACCAAACAATTTTGGCGTGAAAAACGTAGGCTCACAATGGTTCAACAACAACTTCAGTCCCTTGACTCAGTTCCCCCATCTTCGGCTTCTTTAGCCCGGTGGACTAGACTTAATAAGTCTTTGGATGATCTTTTGCTTACGGAGGAGATGCGTTTACAGCAACGGTCTCGGCAGTCTTGGTTGCAAGCGGGAGACAAGAACTCGGCTTTCTTCCACTCCCAGGTTTCCAGTCGTGCACGATCCAATACAATTGTAACCTTGTCCTCTGGATTGGGCCCCCTCGGTTTTCATGGCATGGAATTGAAGAGGTTGCGCGGGGGTATTTCGTTGACTTGTTCACTTCTACTCATCCGCAAGTGAATCATCACCTTTTGTCCTGTGTGGAGAATCGGGTTCCTCAGCAGTATTATGACCCCATGGGCTCCCCTTATACTCGTGAAGAGGTGGTGGCTGCTTTTAAGCAAATGTCCCCAACTAAAGCACCGGGGCCGGATGGTATAAATGGGGTTTTTCTCCAGACTTTTTGGCCAATGATTAGCGATGATTTCATCTCTACGGTCCTGCGGTTTTTGAACTCTACGGACACTTTTCCGGGTCTTAATCATACTCATTTGGTCCTTATACTAAAGTCTAAGGGTGCATCCATGGTTACCGACTACCGTCCTATCTCTTTGTGCAACACTGTTTATCGGGTCATCTCTAAGGTCCTGGTTAATCGGGTCAAACATGTCATGCCGCATGTCATCTCCGATTCTCAGAGCGCCTTTGTTCAAGACCGGCTGATTACTGATCAGGTTCTTCTTGCTCATGAGCTTCTCCATTTAATGCGTAATTCTAGGGCTCGTGTTCGGGGCTCGTTCGCGTACAAGGTGGACATGTCGAAGGCGTTTGATAGGGTGGAGTGGCCTTTTCTTCTTTCCACCCTCCGAAGTATGGGTTTTCATCCAAGTTGGGTTGCGCTCATCTCTAAATGTCTTACCACAGTGTCCATGGATGTTCTCGTCAATGGTCATCCGGGTCTGCCTTTTCGTCCTCAGCGAGGTCTTCGCCAGGGGGACCCCCTCTCGCCGTTCTTGTTTGTTTGCTGCATGGAAGTCCTCTCTTCCTCTCTCCATTTAGCCTCTGATGCTGGCCTCTACTCGGGATTCACGGTGGGGTCTACACCCACCTATTACTGACCTCTTATTTGCTGATGATTGCATGCTTTTTGGGTCCGCTTCTCTGCACAATGCTACTGCCCTGCATGACATCTTGGAAGATTTTTCAGCCGCATCCGGTCAATGTATTAATCCAGCAAAGTCTTCTCTTATGTTTTCTCGTGGGTTGGCTCAGCCTCTTCGTAACGATATTGCCCTCATTCTGGGCGCAAGACAGGTTTCAGACTTGGGGCTTTATCTGGGTTTTCCTAGTCATATAGGCCGAAATCGCTCCACAGTGTTCCAATATTTGAAGGACCGGTTCTTCAAGCGACTCCACTCTTGGAATCGCAAGATTTCTCAGGCAGGTCGGGCAGTTCTTATAAAGTCTGTTCTTCAAGCTATTCCAACCTATGTGATGTCGCTTATGCTTCTCCCCCGCACTTTTCTTCGGCAGTTGCAGAAGCTTATTACCTGTTTTTGGTGGTCTGGTTCGGAGTCAAAGACTTCCATTCATTGGTGTTCTTGGTCTCGTATGTGTCAGCCTTTGGATGAGGCTGGCCTGGGTTTCCGTGACTTGCTCTCTTTTAACAGGGCGCTTTTGGCAAAGCAGTTATGGCGTATTCTCCAGCGGCCTGAGTCTCTGCTCGCAACGTTTTATCATGCTCGTTATCTCACTCGCTCGGACCTTTGGTCGCATCTCCCGGTATCCTCGGCCAGCCCCATCTGGAGGGCTTTAATGGGGGTTCGTGATCTGGTGGAGCCTGGTTCTCGTCGTCGTATTTTTGATGGTCTTTCCACCCTGGTTTCTTCACGATGGCTCCCTGGTGCGCTAGGGGGCAGACCACTTCTTTGTAGGTTCCACTCGGATCAACTTCAATCTTGTAGGGTCGCTGATTTCGTCACCTCCGCTGGCACTTGGAATGTGCCTTTACTGCATCAGTGGTTCTTCCCTGACGATGTCGCCCGTATCGCCTCTCTCCCGCTGTTTTCCACTACGCCTGCCTGCGACAGTTTAACCTAGGGCCTCACCACCTCAGGTGTTTTTTCGGTCAAGTCACCTTACCAGGCAGACAGGGCTCTCTCTTCTTCAGGTGTTGCAAGCCCGAGTGTTTCTTCCTTACCAGGCCAAGCTATGAAGCGGATCTCGAAGTGTGATATCCCCCCACGTGTTCGCCTTTTTGCATGGAAGCTCCTTTATGGTGTGGTCCCATGTAAAGTCACGCTTCAACAACGCCTGCACTCTCTCTCCGCCGCCCCATGTTCCTTGTGCGGTGCTCCTGAGACCCTTGTGCATTGTTTTGTTCACTGTCCCGTAGTGCTGCCATATTGGTCTACTGTGACGCTTGCTGCCCCTCACTTCTTGCGCTCTGATCAGGCTTTTACCGACTGGTTCCTTCATCAGTGCCGCACTTTGCCAAGGCCGGCCCTTGCCTGTCTTGTTCAGTTTTTTTGGCGCTTGTGGTACGCCCGCTGTGAATCGACTCATACTAGGCAGGTTCCTTTTGCGTGGGCCTGGTGTCAGGCGGATAGTTTTTTGGCCACAGCCCAGGCTGCCTTGCTTTCGGACCAGCGTTTGTTGAGTGCCCACCGAGCTCTTTATCCAGACTGTATTGACATTTTTGTCGACGGTGGCATTGATCTTCATCGGCACTTGGGGTTGGGCTTTCTTGCCACCCGTGGTGACATTCGTATTTCCGCGGGTGTGCATGGCTACTCAGCGGATTTGCTTCCGTCCACAGTGGAGGCTTTGGCCTTACGGTTTGCAGTGGAGCATGCGCGGTCTGAGTCTTACTCGTGTTCGCTTCCAGTCTGATAATCAGTCAATCGTCCGCTATCTTACTGCCTCTGGCCGCTCCTCTTTGGATCCGCTGACGACGGACGTTCTAGATTCTATTTTAGCAGATCTTGGGGGTTTTCGAGAGATTGGTTGGTTTTATATTTCACGCACATCTAATTTGCTCGCTCACAATCTAGCGTATGTAGCTAGAACCTCGCAACATCTTCGTTGCATTTGGAAGGCTACTGTCTTTCCCGACTTTGTACTCAACATTGTCTCTTAATATATATCTTTGTTTAAAAAAAAAGGATGAGAAACTAATTAAGGTCCGTGAAGAAGTTGTGAACCAATTCATTTAACAAATTCAAATATTATTATTTTCCTATGTATGTATTATTGTACTTGAGCGTACTATTTCAACGATCTTTTTTTTATATTAATTTATGGTATATTTGTGATCACAAATGCACTTCACTCCCGATTATGCTATCGATAACAAATTGTGAATGACATTTGATATTTATTTCATCTAAAAACTAACAACTAAATAAAGTGCTACAAGAATAAAAGATGTGGTTATTTGCTCTTGGCCATGGCGCATAGTCACATGCAGACTCGTCAAAATCGAGTCACATGTAGACTTATTTTCTTTCGTAACCAAAGATTATGATTATATTAAGTGGAACATTACAACCCTAGAGGTCCTGCTAAAGTAGAGTTCAAGACTACTTAAGGAGACAAATATAAAAGTGTCACTAACCAAAAGATCACATCTATCTACCTTATACAAATAGCCCCCTGAAAAAGCTTGTGTTCCTGGTAGACTAAGAGACACATTATGCCCTAGCATAATCAACTCCATACGCAACCAACACCATCCAACAAAAAACATAAGTGGCAAATCAGCTAAGAACAAACCTAAGGACATTACTACCATTACTAATTTGGAATCGTGATTGAGATGCCAACATAAGATAATAAAAAAGGACACTTAAAAGGAATTATCAAAGCCAGCAACATAGGTTTTGCCACCACCCATGCAGTTAGCCGAACCTACATTAATCATTATGACGATCCAGGGAGGAACCCATAATCGCCTTACCTTTTGTCGTTGGTTGCCAAGCCACCACCATCGCCACTATCATCATCACTATAATTCTCATCCTCCTCGTTTCCAGTTTTCTTCTCCTTGCCTTTCCTCTTTGCCTTCGATAAACATAGGTCCTAAAACTCCATCCTAGATGCCTCAAGAAGCAGGTCATCTAATTTGTGTTGGTCTGGTCCATTCTAGAGGGTTGAAGCTTCATCACGCGATCCCACGCTTCCCGTATGTCCCACATTTGTTTCATTCATTCGTCTATCCGCCAATACCGAGACGTGTTGAGAGGAAGGATACTCAATCGATTCATTTGAAGCTCTAGGTGGGTAAAACCAGTCATCTGGGTGAGAGTGTTAAGTCAGAGAACGTGCCCTAGCCAAATAGTGATTTGTGCTTAGCTACATCCCGTAGGGCACATCCCCAACATCCTCCGGCCTAGGCTTCAAGCAAGTTTTGGAAGCGTGAAGGAATATGCCACATTTCAAGCAAATGAGGGGTATGTTGTTGTACGAGATTGTAAGAACATAAAATCGTCTAAGGAAGGGATCTGATGACTAGGAGCTAACAATTCATAAGGATTTTGAATCATAGAGACCGACAACTCAAAGAAGCTCCATCTTCAACTATATATCCCTGTAAACCGTCCAATCTTCATAGCAGCACATCTCACGAACTCCCAACTGTGAAGAGCCCTTGGGACATCATATACTCGGACCCAGAAGGGAATCCAGGTGAACTCTTGCCGAGAAATAGGTATTGTGAGATCGAGATTGTGGGTGGCAAAGAGCCTGTCATTGATAGCCCATGGGCCTCCCATCAGGATCAATGGCATGGATGAACTTGTTTCAAACTCAAAAACAAAGATGTTAGTTTGGTGAATAAAAAACCACTGAATTCGCTCCAATGGTCTTTGAGGATAAGGGAGCGGTTGCGCAAATGGGGGTGATGGAGAACAGTTAGGCTATAATACAGTGATGAGTGACAAGCTGAACCCCATTAACTTTAACGGTGTCCATTGATTAGGCAAGGATCAGTGATGATGAGCAGGGAAGGTTTTGAGGAAACAAAGTGTAAGTCGGAGAGGCAATACGCGAGAGAAATGAGGTGAGCTGGTGGGTCGAGGGGGAATGATCCATAGAGGGTTGATATAGTACCAAGAATACGGGACAGAGGAGGAAAAGGGAATTTACGGTTGCATGTAGGGGAAATAATGAAAAAGCACTGTAGAGCCAATGTCGAAGATAGGTGTCGATGTAAGAGATTCTCTTCACTCTTGCAAGGCAGTGAAAATCATTGCATGCATTATGTTTCCAAGGCAATGATGAAGCCGAAGAGGCAATTGCCCTAAATCCCTTCCGTCGCAGGGAGACCATGATCACCAGTGTCAGAAAGAGGAGGAAGAAGGCCAGGAACTTGCTCATATTCGCTAGGCTCGAGACTCTCTTCCGATACTTCTCTATATTTTAACAATTTTAGTTCTCATAATGCACTACAACAAAAACAGGAGTTAGCGTCCGAAATTAGCATCCAATTTAGTAGTGGACGCTATTTTTTTATTAGCGTCCGATATTAGCGTCCGATTTTCTGTTGGACGCTGAATTGTGTCTAATTCGATTTCGGACACTAGCTGGACGCAGGTTAGCGTCTAATATTAGCGTCCGACGATAAATCAAACACTAAATTGTGTCTACACTTATAGTGGACACTAGCGAACGCAGATTAGCGTCAGATATTAGTGTCCGACAGAAAATCGGACGCTAAATTATATATTATATAAAGAAAAAAATATCACTTTATCCTTATAGTATCACACTACTTAAAACTTAATAATTCATTTTAGTAATAGTAATGTTGGAGTAGTCTCTTAAACTTATTAAATTAACTAACCATTTATGCTATAATTATATTATACAACAAGAAACTATAAACTAAATATGAAATATTTTTTGTATTGTTAATATAATTTTACACAAATCTAAAATACAACAAAATCTATTTAATTATTTTATATTTTTATAATGAACAAATTTAATAAATATTAAAAATCCATATAAGATAATATACATATATAATTATAAACAAAACATAATACAATTTTTAATTTGATGGGCAAGGACTGATGAGTGGTAACTTCAAAAATGAATTGTTTGTCAAGCTAGCATAAAAAGAAAGAGTAATGCCTACTTTTTCCTTGGACCTCCTTATAAAACAAGAGATATATTTACTATAAAACAAAAATTACTACTAAGCTAGGGCAGTGATTGCTCTAACCGTCTAACTATTATCTAGATAGGCATAGTATGGAAGACGTGTCCGCTTGAGATTGGTTATTATTAACTATTCAGACGGGAGTGGGTCAGGTGCTGCATCCTTCCAGCTGCCCTCACTCCATTCCATCAACTGCTTCAGTAGTTCTCTCTCGGCGCGTCACCTCCGGAGCGAATACTCACATCTTATCTATGATATTATTCTAACATAGAAAATGAATAAACATCATTCATATATAGTTTAATGAATGTAGTTTCTTTAATTAAATAAGGAGTGTATGTATTGAGAAACATATATTGAGAACTATATATATCAGTAATTAATATGTTAAGAAACACATTAGTATTGTATAGTTAAATAGCTATTGGTATGTTAAAATATTAATTAATCATTATAATGATTAGGTGAATATTTTGTGTGTTCATCAATTAAAAAATTCTTTTCTTTATATAAACTAATATCTTATTAGTAACTATACACAAAAAGTAATTATCATTTTATGTTTTCATATTTTTATATTACTCTTTATTATATATTGATTCATCATCTCTAGAATAATGTTTTGGAAAATTTCATGAAATGCCACTATATTTTTTGTTAATTCATGAAATGTCACTATAAACAAAGAGTCAAAAATGTCACTATATTTTAGTAAAAGTCCATGAAATGTCACTATAGTCATTGACCAGATGGAAAAAAGACAAAAATACCCCTACTAGTTTACAAATATTTTTAAAGTTCACAATATACCTCTAAGTGTTAAAAATTCACAAAAAAATAAAATACAATAAAAATAAAAATAATATATAAAAATTCACAATGACAGCTACAAGTTGGTTAGCTGCCAAAAGTTACATGTTCCAACCATTCACAATCAATATTTTCTATTTTGGGGTACGTTTGTGGTGTAGGGTAATTTTTTTAACTAAGTCTATACTTTATAATGTCACAATAAGCCTTCAACGTTTTCATATTTCCTAGGGTGGTTTTGGGGGTGGGTTTGTGGTGTAGGGTAATCTTTTTTAACTAAGCCTATACTTATAATGTCGCAACTGACTCGACAATAAGCATTTGATGTTTTTTTAGCTTTTCTAGGGTGGTTTTTTGGGTGGGTTTGTGGTGTAGGGTAATTTTTTTATTCATTCTATTCTTTATAATGTTGACAATGACTCGACATGTTTTTAGGGTTTGTGGTTCAGGGCCTTTACTACAAACCCTAAAAATGCCTTCAATGTTTTAATATTTTCTAGGGTGGATTTTGGGGTGGGTTTGTGGTGTAGGGTAATCTTTTTTAACTAAGTCTATACTTTATAATATCCCAACTGACTCTGCAATATGCCTTTGACGTTTTAAGATTTCTTAGGGTGGTTTTTGGGGTGGGTTTGTGGTGTAGGGTAATATTTTTTCTTCATTCTATTCTTTATAATGTCGACACTGACTCGACAGGTTTTTAGGGTTTGTGGTTCAGGTATTAGGGTCATTTATTAGTTTCAGAATTATATGTCATTCATACGGTAATAAATATGCCATAAGTTTATGTAACTAGCCATGATTTCGTATCATTAATATGAAAACCTACTGAATTCATTTTTAACTTTCCAAATAATAGGTTAACCATTTACGATTGACAGGTTAACCATTTACGAATGACAGGTTAACCATTTATGAATGACAGGTTAACCATTTACGAATGACAGTTAACCATTTACATGCGACAGGTTAACCATTTACATGCGACAGGTTAACCATTTATGATTGACAGGTTTACAATTTACATGTGACAGGTTAACCATTTACATGTGACAGGTTAACCATTTACATGCGACATGTTAACCATTTATGATTGACAGGTTAACCATTTACATGCGACAGGTTAACCATTTACGTGCGACAGGTTAACCATTTATGATGGACAGGTTAACCACTTACATGCGACAGGTTAACCATTTACATGCGACAGGTTAACCATTTATTATTATTATTTTAATTTCATATGATTTCACAATTATTTTGGTGTTATATTTTTTAATGTAATTTTAATTAAAAATATACGTATAAAATTTTAATTAACATTAAATTCAACATTTATGAATATATTACTTTTATATTTGGATAAATATGTATGCTTTTGATACATATATTTAAATTGTTTTAATTTTTATACATAATGTATATTCTTTTAGTATATAATTCTAAATTGTTTGACACATACTATAGACCTGTTCTAAAACATTTAGAGACTAAAAACATGTTTCAACTTCCAATCATGCTACTACTTTATTAAAACATATTTTAATTTTAAATTATTGTAATAACAATAATTTGCTATTTCCATGCTAACTAATTATAATTTAACTAAACAATATATTCAAAAACAAAAATACATCTTTATTGTAAAATAAGAAAAAAAATAAACAAATATAATATTACCGTTAAAACAATAAAAACAAAAATATAGAAAAGCAAAGAACGAGGAATGTTAATTTAAAATTTTAATTTAAAAAAGTCAAGTATACGCATCTTAAAAAAGAAGAAATTGTTAATATGGGACAAATCATTAAAATTTATGCACTGACTCTGGCAGCGGAGCAATATATATTACTATTATTGTTGATGTCGTAACAGTAAGTTCGACCGAGTTGCATGTTTTCTTTTGTCGTTTACTTGTAGGAGTGCTGCATATAGTTCCTGCAGCATATGAGTTGCGCTCCATTGCAATTGAAAAGCAACACACTACCAGTAAGCAATCAATGATGGCGGCGGCTCATATCTTGCAATGGCATTGACGCAGCAATGCTGCATTGAAGCAACGCACTCGCGCGTGATTAAATTAACGCAAGTCAGACCAGAAGTTACATTCTAGTTGTTTTTTTTTATTGTTTTATTATATTGTATACTTATCTAGTTCCGTCACTATTATTTTTATCAAATAATTCATTTTTTAAAAGTTAAATACTTATGTGAATTTGTATAAAAATTATATTTATTGTACAGTTTATCTATATCATCTTATAATGGATTTTGAAAACCTTAGATTACTAAAGTATATTCCCTCATACTCTTAAGACATGTTTTTTTAAGTTGGTAGGTTAACCGTTTGAAAGAAACATGTTAACCAATTAAAAGAATCAGGTTAACCAATTTAAAAAGCTTGGTTAATCTTTTTTAAGTAGATGGTTAACCAATCTAAGGAGCCAAGATAATCAATTTAAAGAGACAGATTAACTACTTTAAAGAGCCCAAATAACTAATTTAGAGAGACAGATTAACCAATTTAAGAAGTCAGATTAACCTTTTTAATTAGATGGTTAACCAATCTAAGGAGCCAAGATAACCAATTTAAGAAGACTGATTAACTACTTTAAGGAGCCCAGTTAACCAATTTAGAGAGACATGTTAACCAATTTAAGATGCCATGTTAACCTTTTTAAGTAGACCGATTAACCAATTTAAGGAGCCAAGTTAACCAATTTAAGTAGACCGGTTAACTACTTTAAGGAGTCAAGTTAACTAATTTAGAGAGACGGGTTAATCAATTTAAGGAGACCGGTTAACTACTTTAAGGAGCAAGGTTAACCAATTTAAGAAGACAAGTTAACTACTTTAAGGAGCCAGGTTAATCAATTTAAGGAGACAGGTTAACCAATTTAAGAAGACAGATTAACCAATTTAAGAAGACAAGTTAACTACTTTAAGGAGCCAGGTTAACCAATTTAAGGAGATAGGTTAACAAATTTAAGGAGCCAGGTTAACCAATTTAAGGAGTCAGGTTAACCAATTTAAGGAGTCGGGTTAACCAATTTAAAGAGACATGTTAAACAATCTAAGGATGCACGTCAATCAATTTAAAGAGACATGTTAACTTATTTACGAGAAAGAAATTAAATGTTTATTTCACCCAATAAGTCTCAAGTTTCCTATAAACAACCCATAAAGGTAACTCATAAGAGATAGTAATTATTTGTTGAGATCTCTCAATTCTAAAAATGATTAATTTATATATATGCTAATATACAATATAGGTTTAGAAATGTACTCCGTATAATCTAACTCAGGGAGACAGTAGTCCCTTGGTTAATTAATATCTTTCGTTATAGGATGGTATTCTTGTTCAAAAATATAATCATTCTAGTTTTTTGACACACTTTTTCCCACTTTTAACCCTACTATTCAACACAAAAGTAATTATTACTCCCTTCATTCAACAATACCTGTCATTTTAGAAATTTGCACACTTATTAAAGAAAGTAGAATAATAATGCATGTTCCTCCACTTTTTACTTTTCCATTTAGATAATAATTACTTTTGTGTTGAATCGTTTAATTTCCTGTGTTTTTGTTTTGCAAATATATATTTAGTTTGTTTACAATAATAAACAATAGATTCATGAAAATAAATATCATATAAGTGAAAATTATATTATGATATATTTTATAAAAAAAAGTTCAGCGCATTATAATGATTAGTATTATCTAAAATACTAGTGGTAATTGCAATTCAATTTACTTTACTCTTCACAATTATAATTTATAATTACACATTGTTAAAGTCTTCTAAAATTAAAGCTATTTGAAGTTTTTAAAAATAAGGGATAATTATATAAAAATATAAATACGTATATTAGTTTATTTAAATATATCCCATTGTTTGTTTCAAAATAAAACATATATATATATAACAAAGTATGAAACAAAAAAAGTGGCTAACTTCTAATTATTAATAACATAGGAATAAGCCTAATCCGATTAATTAATTAATGTTATAACCATTTCTAAATACACTATAAAAAGAAAAAATAAAACATAAACTTTTCTTTTTTGAAAAAGACAAACACGCATCAACTTTTTGGTATTATATGAATTACAAACGATGGTTTGATACGTATTACAAGGCTGCAGCACTCTTGCAGAATTATATATGCAGCACATGAGCTGCGCTCTATTCAGACTACTTCTTGCTTTGTTCAACTATTATCTGTTCACCATTGATAAACATCATGTTGGTAATTGTAAGATCTTACAACGGTTGTTCTTAGTGAGGTTGTTACTCACGAGGAACTAGGTGCTGAGTAACAGTCTGACGACGAACTCGATATTCAGAGAACAGCAACAGAGGGAAGGATATTAGATACACGTGAATCCTCACTATATTAGCTCGTATCAAACAAGATACAATCAAGCATTCATGGAGAACAGACTCACCATGAATAAACACGGAAAACCCTAGGCTACTCTCTTCCTAGTGTTTTTACAATCTCTCTCTTTTTCCTTCCAGTATTACTTTTTCTCTATCCGAAAGCCTAACACGTCTTTTACATGACTACTACTTAAATAGAATAAACTATAAAATCTTTCCAAAAAAATCCTTGAAATACCCCGTAATTAAAAAATAGTGATTAATTAGGCTAATAAGTAATTTAGAGGCTTAATTAAGTATAAATAAATATTAGGGAACAAATCCCGAAGAAAACGGATCCTTAAAATGGATTAAAAGCACTAACGGACCTTAAAGCGCGTTTTTCGAGGTAACCGGGAAAACGTGTCTTTAAGCGGGTCAAATAGACTCGTAACAATCTTGGTCAACTAAATAATCATAATAAATATTAGTGAAGCTTTAGGACCAATAAAATCAATAAAACGAGAGATTAGTAAAAACTGTCAAAAACGGGAAGTTGTGGGGTAGAAGTATAAATAGCACAAACTTATGTGTCCAATATTGTAAATAAAATTTTAAAATCCCCATGGGTGCTGTGTGCTATCCGATTTTACATATATACACACACACACTCTACTCTCTTATTAACTAAAGACAAAAACAATTAAAAACACAAAAGTAACCCCCACTCTCACATACTCTCTCTCCTATCTCATTCCCTCCTCTCTCTCACGTGAATACCCCTCACCAGCACCTCTATTTCTTTCTTCTTCTTCTCCAGTGATTCCCATGGAGATTTGAAGAACCTCACAAGTATACTCACTTCTCTCCCCTTGTAACTCCCTCCAAACTCTTCCAAAAATTATAAAAACACCACCATTGTAATCCTCTCATCAAGAGCTACATTTTCATCCTTCCAAAATCCAAAAACAACAACTTTCGATTTTATGGGTATACCCCATTTGGAGCTTCAACACCACCATTAGAAGGCCCTCCTTCTCCTTGTTCCATTAAGGTAAAAACATCTTCAAAAACCCCATCTTTTTCTAGCCTCAAAGGCAAAACGAAATTCATGAACTAAACCCTTGTTCTCCCTCTTGTTCTAGCCGATTTTGGCTTGTTGGTGGAGTTGGAAATATTGTTCTTGAGCCACTCCAAGCCCCATTTGCACCCTTGGAAGGTAAAATAAATTCTAAACCCTAGAATGTGTATTAGAACTTTCATAATGGCTAAGGTTAGATTGTGTCTTAAAATAGTGTATTGAAATGTATATGTGAATGGGTTGTAGTGTTAGAGGAATTGAGATTACAAAACCGGTAGAGAGAGAAGGAAGGAAGAAGCAAGAAGAAGAAGAGAAACAAGGTAAATTACATTCCTTTATGTAGCCTTGTGTATACATGTATGTAACAGATTCTTAGGAAGCTAAAATGAGTATTGTAATTAGTAGTGTAGTAATGGTGTAATGTGTAAGAGAACATAAGTATTTTGAACCTTTAAAAGACATTTAAAAACTTGTCAAACAGATTGGGAATGAAAAGTAGTGTGCAGGAAAAATTTAGTAGTGTTTAGTGTTTGGGAATGGTATATGTAAGCTTGTATATTGATGTCTATTGAAACAGGTGAAATAGGTGTTGAATTGTGAACTAGAATGTGTGGTGAGAGTGTAAAAATATAGGGGAGGTTATGTCAAAATTTATCTAGAATTAGAACACTTAGTAAATTTTTAACTAGGTGAATAAGGTAGGTTGTAACAGATTTTGGGTTGAGAAAGATAGAGGGTAAGTGAAAGAGATAGATAATGTATTCTAATACATTAGGAGCATTAGAAATGACATTAGAAGAGGGAACTAATGTTGGAGAGGGTTAGAACAAAAATCTGTAGCATAATGTAGAGAGGAAAGAAACTAGTGTAAGTGTTGTGAGAAACTTAGAAAATCACGTGAGTGAAGTAGTATAGAATTGTGTAAAGAGTTAAGGAGTGAACTAGGGTGTATTAAGAGGTTTAATTAGTGTTAAAACATGTGGGATTAAGTGTAGGAACAATGGGGAAATAATGGGTAAGAAGAGGGACTGAAAACAAAAATTAAAATGCAATACTGGGGCGGACCGACCTTGGGACCGAACTTGCAAGGTCGGTCGAGCCCAGATTTACAAAGACGGGAAAGCTTCTGGAATCGACCGGACTTGCGACCGGACTTGCAAGTTCGTCGGACTAGAAAATTCTCCCGTCTGTAACCTACTGGAATGGACCGACCTTGCGACCGGACTTGCAAGGTCGGTCGACACAAAAATTTTCCGTCAGGTAAGCTACTGGAATGGACCGACCTTGCGACCGGACTTGCAAGGTCGTCGGGCTAAAATTCGCCTGTAGCAAAACTTACTGGAATGGACCGACCTTGGGACCGGACATGCAAGGTCGGTCGACTCCAGAATTTCGAAACCAAAACTTACTGGAATGGACCGACCTTGCGACCGGACTTGCAAGGTCGGTCGGCCAGAAGGATTTCGGTAATCTGAGCTACTGGAATGGAGAGGACTTGCAAGGTCGGTCGCAAGTCCGGTCCGGTCAAAAAAAAAATTATTTAAATTAAATAATTATATGTATATATGTATATACCTACATATATATATGTATGTACATGTATGAAAGTATGCCAAAGTTAAGTAAGAAAGTAAAACTTAAGTAATGAAAAATAAGTAAGTAAAGTGTAAGTGTAAGAAATGTAAGGACATAGTATGTAGGAGTTAAGTTGATGATAGGTAAATTAATCATTCAATTGTATGTATATAATAGGACTTGATTTGTGACACCGGGGGACGTTTGGAAACACGTGCAACGGTGAACGGTATGGATTCCTCATGCCCCGTATGCTATCTTGGTTACTCTGATTTGTGTGTTGTGTGCTAATTGATCACCAAATAAGATAAATGCACGAATCGGAGTTAATATGCATACTTGTGAATATGTAGTGTTGTATGTTGTGAATATTTTCTTAAATCTTAGTTTGTATAATTCATGAAATGTATGGATGATAATGAATGTGTGTATGTATGATGTACTGTACCGTGACCGTTTATTATTGTGTTTGGACTTCTAACTTATTCCTAATGAGCTAACCATTCTAACTTAAATTGGTAATTAAATTGGAATGAGTAGAAGTCTGATATAGTTTCGGCCACGCGTGAGGATGCGGAGTCACGAGAGGTTGGCTCCAATTCCTGACTCTTAAACTGGTCCGCGGCCCAAATCCCTTAAGTGGGTAGCATCCCGGATTGGTGAGTCAAGTAAATCCCGGAGGTGGGACGGCGTAGTCCCCAGGGCCGGAGGTCCCGACGACTTAACTTGAGTATAAGTAAGTAAGTAAGAATGAGTAAGTAAAGTAATTGAAAGTAAGTAATTGTAAGTAAGAAAAAGTAAGTAATGAGTAAAAGAGTAAAGCATTCCGATTAACCCGGATGCATAATTTGGCTAACCTTGTGAAGGTAAGTGAGATGTATGCTATGATATTGTTGCCTTGAATTGCGTAATGAATTGTATAGCATGTATGATGTATGAAAAGCATGTATGTATGAAATAAATGAACAGCATGTTTAGTGGACGTCAAATAGTCGGCGTGCCCTAGCTAGCACGCGGTATATGCGGAGTCTATATGCAGCGTTTGCTGAGCCCCTTGGGGCACCATTTTTACTACACACAGGTACCCGCGAGGGATGAAGATGTGAAGACCTAGTTTCATTTCTTTTATCTTCTTTTTGGAATGTAAACACTGGATTATGATGGGTGTACTAAGTAGTACATGGCTATAGCTTTTGATAGCCGGTGTACCATGGGGTACACCTTTTTGGATTTTGATAGGATGGGGATTGGTATAGATGAGTAGCCTTAGAAACTCATTCTTTTGGAACTTAGAAATGATGTAATCGAATATACTCCAATACTCGGTGATCCATTGATGTAAGTATTTGGTGTATGGTATTTTGGCAAGTAATTTAGTAACTCGGTACGTTATGTTCATCAGACCGTGACTGTAAGTATTAGTAGCCTAGCTAGCCGTATGGGCGGTTAGCGGCATTGTTTCACCCGCCGTAGTAAGTATGTAATAATTCCGCTGCGAACTCGTAGGATTGGTAGGACGATTAGACGGTAAGCATAGGATTAACGGTTGGGGTGTTACAAAAAGTGGTATCAGAGCGTAGTAACGCTCTGATGTCCATAGTACCGAGCATAGGGGATTACCGAGTTAGGATTTCAACCGTCTTAAGACGGATACCTAGAAACCTAACTAGGAACTACCGTTGTTAACAACGGATACCCTTAACGTTCTTATGAACGATACCTTGCTTAAATTCCAAGACCTTTGAGTCATATCTTGCGAGCCTAATGTAACTGTTAAATATTCAGATGTCAGGCAGAGGTCCAGGTCGCCCCAGAGGAGGGGGCAATGACAGACCCGGCGCGCAGACGATAGCTGAGATCGTCGCCGCCACGGTAGCGCAGATGCTACCACAAGTAATCCAAGCTGTACAACAATCTCAGCAGAACCAACAAACACAAGCGGGGCCAATCCCTCCCCCGCCACCCAGAGAAGCAAACTGGGTAAAAGCTGTAGCGGAACTCCGCCCTCCCTGCTTTAGGGGCGAGAGTGATCCGGCTAAGCTCGAGGCCTACATCCCCGAGATGGAGACGGCTTTCGAAACCCTCGAAGCTCCTGCTGGAGTCCGAGTCAGAGTGGCAGCCTACTACCTCAAGGATGCTGCAATGGATTGGTGGAAGCTGGTCAAGCATGAGCACGTCAGCGACCCCACATTCGACTGGGATTCTTTCGCCTCACTCCTCCGTTCAAAATACTACCCCGAGCATGTCAAAACAAAGAAAAGGCTAGAGCTTGACGCCTTGAAGATGACAAACAGGATGACTGTCGATGAGTACTACCGCACCTTCACCTCTATACTCCGTCTCCTCTCTGATCTAGGATACACCGGCCAGGTGTAGGTCGATCGCTTCTATGGCGGTCTGAGCCATCGCCTACGGTATGGTATGGGCTACACGAGATTTACCTCCCTTCAGGTAAATATCAGCTAACCCTTAGTATCAATTCAAACTCCTTGAATTCCTTAAATTCCTTGAATTCTTTGAATCTTCCTTTATTCCTCCCTAAATGAGAATCCCGGCTAATACCTGAGATTTCAGGAGTGTTATCACGCGGCTTCTCGCGTTGAGATCACTTGCCAATTAAGGGATGAAGAGACCGCGCTGAAGCGCAAAGCCAACAACAAAAACACCAGCACTGAGGAGCAGAACCAGGGGAAGAGCTGGAAAAAGAAGAAAGGGAATTTCTTTCAGCAATCCCAAAAGAAATCCCAGGGTGAGAGCAGTGCCCATGCTGAGCAGGGCAAACCAGCTGAGCTTCTTCAGCTTGGTTATTCTGCACCGGTGGCAGCAAAGCCACTGAGATCACACCCACCAAAGGGTAAATTCCTAATCCAATTTGTATTCGTATAAGTATCATATCTAGTATATCCACGCACACATGTGCTAACCCTCTAACCTCAGGTTCTAGCTCCGGTGTCGCCAAAACCTTCTCCGATGGCCGCACCTATGTGTGCAGAAAGTGCAACCAGGACCATCCTGGTAAGGACTGTTACGGGAGAGAAATCAAATGCTATAATTTCCAGAAGCTGGGACACACAGCTAACAAGTGCCCAGAGAATGGGAAGCCGAAGGGAACCTTCCAAAGCTACAAGCAGAGAGAGGGCAAGGAGGTGGCATCTGGCGATGCACCGGCCAGCAGGCACCTCAGGGACAGGGATCCCGGGGCCCTCAGAGGGGCGCACCTCAGAGGCAGCCTGTTCTCCATGTTATGACCGTGATGGGTCCGGTTCGAAATCCGGCCCAGGTAATCATCTAAACCTTTAATCCTTGAAATAGCATGCCTAGTAGTAGAGTAACTGTATGAGTGAATGCATGAGTAAATAAATGAAGTGTATATTAAGCATGAAATGAAGTAGTTGAAACTAGTACTCACCGTAGATGAAATTTGTAACCATAGGAAGCTTTAGTATCTGTTACCCAATACCGGTGAACTTGAATCAAGAAGAGATCGACATCACCAACCACGACTACACCAACAAACAGTGTCAGGTCATCCGACCAGGTATGATCTTATTAAAGGGATACCTGACACCCGAAGCGCAAATCTCAATCATTCGACGATGCAACGAGCTAGGAACGGGTCAAGGTGGATTTTACACACCCGAATTCCCCGGTGGAGCGAAGATGAAGCTGAAGATGATGTGCTTGGGAAAGGACTGGAATCCTTATACCTAGACATACCAGGAGACACGAACACAAGATGGAGCGACGCCACCGACAATACCACCAGAGTTTCAGACACTCATCACTCAAGCAGTAGAACTTGCACAACAATGTGAACTTGAAGCGGATCTCTGTATCGTCAACTTCTATGAGAAAGAAGGACGACTTGGGTTACACCAAGACATGGACGAGACAGCGGAATCTCTTGAACAAGGAGTGCCCGTAGTGTCTTGGTCCATTGGTGATGACGCCGTATGTTTGTATAGAGAGAGCAGAAGCGTGTGGACCTCGCACAGAAACTGGTATTGAGATCAGGAGATGTCCTAATCATGGGTGGGAAACTCTAGATGCTGTATCACGGGATCAACAAGATCAAGTTGAATACGGACCGCCGGCAATAATCAATGCCACACACATGAACCAGGACGCCTGAACCTTACCTTTAGAAAGTATTAAATTCCTAGTATCATGTAATCTATTAGTAACGTGTATTAGAGACACGGTATGTATGATGGTTGGTTTATCAATAAAGAGCAGTGTTGATTTAATTCCACTTGTGTTCCACCATCAATACTTATCCAATTGTGAATCCAATAGGTTGTGGACTCGGTACCGGAGGTAACCTGAGCATCCTCACCGAAGCACAACGGCAAGAGCGGCACCATTCTAACGGGAACCTTCCCAGTAAATGGCATTGATGCCAATGTGTTATTCGACTCCGGCGCCTCTCACACTTTCGTATCACCATCCTTTGTGAAGAGGTTGAAGCTAGATGCGGATGAGCTACCGAACTTCATGGTTACTCTCCCATCGAAGGAGCGAGTAAAGTGCACCAAGTATTATCAGTCAGCCACAATCCAAATCAAGGCGAATCGTTTCCCATTTCCTTCATCGAATTCAATGGATTGGATTCGACGTAATCATTGGGATGAATTGGTTGGAGCGGCACAAGGGTAGAATCCTCTGCGCCGAGATCGTTTGCCTCAAGAGTCCTTCTGGGGTTACCGATCTTACCGCCAGAGACCGAGAGAGAGCCTTCGACCACACTATATCTGCCATGGCATGTACCGGAGCTCAGAAAGGGCCAAGAGGTGTATCTTGTTATGTACAAGACCTGGAGCGAGATCCAGAGTTCAGTGATGAAGTACCCATTGTATCCGAGTATCCGATGTATTCCCTAAGGAGCTACCCGGCATGCCACCACCGAGAGCAGTGGAATTCGAAATTGATCTATTGCCAGGTACCGGTCCCATTTCCAGGGCACCGTACCGCATGGCACCAGCAGAGATGACCGAATTGAAAGAACAGTTAAGAGACCTTCTAGACAAGGGGTTTATACGCCCGAGCGTATCACCCTGGGGAGCACCGGTCCTCTTCGTGAAGAAGAAGGACGGTAGCCTCCGACTTTGCATTGACTACCGCGAGCTGAATGCGGTCACAGTAAAAAACAAATACCCACTACCACGTATCGACGACCTATTCGACCAGTTGAAAGGAGCCTCAGTCTTCTCCAAGATCGACCTCCGTTCAGGGTATCATCAGATTGCAATCAAAGAGCAAGACATTGAGAAAACGGAATTCCGTACCAGATATGGCCACTATGAATTCACAGTGATGCCATTCGGTTTGTCAAACGCACCGGCAAAATTCATGGACCTCATGAATCGACTATTCAGTGAGCAGTTGGACACTTCGGTTGTGGTCTTCATCGACGACATCCTTGTTATTCCAAATCACCAGAGGAACATGAAATCCACTTGAGGAAAGTGCTTGAGACACTGCGCGAGAACCAGCTTTATGCGAAGTTCTCCAAATGCGAGTTTTGGCTTGATCAGGTATCATTCCTTGGACATGTCATCTCGAGGGTATCTCAGTTGACCCTTCTAAGGTAGAAGCTGTACGATCATGGCCTAGACCCAAGACTGTTACCGACATTAGGAGCTTTCTTGGTCTAGCCGGTTACTACCGGAGATTTGTAAGGGACTTCTCGAAAGTCGCTAAGCCCATGACTACACTGATGAAGAAAGATGCACCGTTTGTATGGACACACGAGTGCGAGCTATCATTTCAGAAACTGAAAGACTCATTGACCTCAGCGCCCGTCCTTACTCTTCCTGAGGGCACAGAGGGATTTGAGGTATACTGTGATGCATCAGGCAAAGGAATGGGATGCGTACTCATGCAGCATGGCAAGGTTGTTGCTTACGCCTCCCGCCAGCTGAAAAAGCATGAGGAGAATTACCCGACTCACGATTTAGAGTTAGGAGCCATTGTCTTCGCCTTGAAGATATGGCGACACTATCTCTATGGGGTAAGCATCACCATCTACTCCGACCATAAGAGTTACAGTATGTATTCACTCAGAAAGAACTCAACTTGAGACAGAGAAGTGGATGGAATTTCTTTCAGACTATGACATCAATCTGCAGTATAAGGAAGGGAAGGCAAACGTTCGTAGCCGACGCCCTGAGCCGTCGAGCACACTCGCTCCATTCGCTACTCGCTTTTCTAGCTTGGTTGACGAGGTGCGAGACGCTCAGTTGAGCGACCCTTACCTAACCGAAATCAGACACAAGATCGAGAATGGTACATTTGAGAAGAAAAAGTATGATTTTAAGCTACACGAAGATGGTTTGATTCGGTTGAATGGCAGGCTATGCGTCCCCCGAAGCAATGCTGAGCTAAGGATCGCATCCTGCGAGAGTCACACTGTTCCGCATTGCAGTCCATCCGGAGCCTCCAAGATGTACAAAGACATGAAGAGGTACTTCTGGTGGTCTGGAATGAAATCAGATGTGACGGAATTGTATTGAGATGCTTGACATGCCAGAAGGTAAATTTGAACACCGTAGACCGGGCGGAATGATACAATCTATGCCAGTTCCGTGTTGAAATTTCATGATATCTCCATGGATTTTGTTGTAGGACTCCACCCGCCAGGGGAGGACTAAACATGATCTGGATTGTGGTAGATCGCCTTACCAAGTTGCCAGATTCTACCGATGAAGGACACTGGAAGGTAGTAAAGCTAGCTGAGCTTTTTGATAAGGAGATTATCAGACACCACGGAGTCCCTAAGACTATAGTATCTGACCGCGACACCAGATTTCTTTCGAGATACTGGAGAGCACAAGGGAAGCGTTGGGTACAGAATTGAAGTTGAGTACCGCCTTCCATCTCAGACCAACGGTCAGACAGAAAGGACCATCAGACACTGGAGGACATGCTTCGGGCATGTGCCTTGGACTTTCAGGGGAGTTGGTTAGATAAGATTCATCTTATCGAGTTCTCGTACAATAATAGTTATCACGCCTCGATTAAGATGCCTTTCCAAGCTTATACGGTAGACCTTGCCGTACACCCTTGTGTTGGGATGAGTCAAGTGAAGCGGTCATAATAGGACCGGAATATCTTGAGCAAGTACGCCGAAGTGCAACAAATCCGAGCTAACATGAAGGCAGCCCAAGATAGACAGAAATCCTATGCGGATGTGAGACGACGTGACCTTGAGTTCGCCGTGGGCGACCAAGTGTTCTTGCGAGTTTCACCTATGAAGGGTGTCTTCAGATTTGGTCAGAAGGGCAAGCTAAGCCCAAAGTTTGTAGGGCCGTACACTATCACCGAAAGAGTTGGATCCGTAGCCTACAGGTTAGCACTACCTGAGGACTTGGGGCGTGTCCATGATGTATTTCATGTGTCACAACTCAAGAAGTATATTGCTGATCCGTCTCATGTGTTGGAGCCCGAGCACTTATCCATTGAGCCAAACATGCGATATGTCGAAACCCCAGTGAGAATCCTTGATAGGAAGACCAGAGACACTCGCCATAAGTCTATACGAATGGTGAAGATCCTATGGTCTAACCATGATGTCGAAGAAGCGACATGGGAGTTGGAAGATGCCATGAAGGCAAAGTACCCACAGCTATTCATAGACTAGCGAGTCTAGTATTTAGAAATGGGTACGGGTCGTACCCCTTTTAAGGGGGGTAGAGCCCTTTTGCTTTTGCATTGCTTCGGGGTAAGCATTGCTTAGTGTGTAGGTATTGTAATAGATTTTGTATGGCACATGTAGTGTAAGTGAATTGGTATGCGTATGTATGTGTAATGTGTAGTGTATGAATGTATTTGTATGATGGATGATGTATGTGCAATGTGTATTGTGAATGGTAATGTTGTATTGCGTAATGTGGAATGGTATGCGTAATGTGGAATGGTATGCATGTGAATTGTGTATGTTGCTGAACCGTGTATGTTTGCAATGTGGAATGAAGTGAACACCTCATAGGTGGTAGTAAGACACATTAGTGCAATTGGTTTGCCTAATGAGTAGAATTACGAAACCATTAACCTTGAGCAACTTTGAGGGCAAAGTTTCTTAAGGGGGGTAGATTGAAATACCCCGTAATTAAAAATAGTGATTAATTAGGCTAATAAGTAATTTAGAGGCTTAATCAAGTATAAATAATATGAGGGAACAAATCCCGAAGAAAACGGATCCTTAAAATGGATTAAAAGCACTAACCGACCTTAAAGCGCGTTTTTCGAGGTAACCGGGAAAACGTGTCTTTAAGCGGGTCAAATAGACTCGTAACAATCTTGGTCAACTAAATAATCATTAATAAATATTAGTGAAGCTTTAGGACCAATAAAATCAATAAAACGAGAGATTAGTAAAAACTGTCAAAAACGGGAAGTTGTGGGGTAGTAGAAGTATAAATAGCACAAACTTATGTGTCCAATATTGTAAATAAAATTTTAAAATCCCCATGGGTGCTGTGTGCTGTCCGATTTTACATATATACACACACACACTCTACTCTCTTATTAACTAAAGACAAAAACAATTAAAAACACAAAAGTAACCCCCACTCTCACATACTCTCTCTCCTATCTCATTCCCTCCTCTCTCTCACGTGAATACCCCTCACCAGCACCTCTCTTTCTTTCTTCTTCTTCTCCAGCGATTCCCATGGAGATTTGAAGAACCTCACAAGTATACTCACTTCTCTCCCCTTGTAACTCCCTCCAAACTCTTCCAAAAATTATAAAAACACCACCATTGTAATCCTCTCATCAAGAGCTACATTTTCATCCTTCCAAAATCCAAAAACAACAACTTTCGATTTTATGGGTATACCCCATTTGGAGCTTCAACACCACCATTAGAAGGCCCTCCTTCTCCTTGTTCCATTAAGGTAAAAACATCTTCAAAAACTCCATCTTTTTCTAGCCTCAAAGGCAAAACGAAATTCATGAACTAAACCCTTGTTCTCCCTCTTGTTCTAGCCGATTTTGGCTTGTTGGTGGAGTTGGAAATATTGTTCTTGAGCCACTCCAAGCCCCATTTGCACCCTTGGAAGGTAAAATAAATTCTAAACCCTAGAATGTGTATTAGAACTTTCATAATGGTTAAGGTTAGATTGTGTATTAAAATAGTGTATTGAAATGTATATGTGAATGGGTTGTAGTGTTAGAGGAATTGAGATTACAAAACCGGTAGAGAGAGAAGGAAGGAAGAAGCAAGAAGAAGAAGAGAAACAAGGTAAATTACATTCCTTTATGTAGCCTTGTGTATACATGTATGTAACAGATTCTTAGGAAGCTAAAATGAGTATTGTAATTAGTAGTGTAGTAATGGTGTAATGTGTAAGAGAACATAAGTATTTTGAACCTTTAAAAGACATTAAAAACTTGTCAAACAGATTGGGAATGAGAAGTAGTGTGCAGGAAAAATTTAGTAGTGTTTAGTGTTTGGGAATGGTATATGTAAGCTTGTATATTGATGTCTATTGAAACAGGTGAAATAGGTGTTGAATTGTGAACTAGAATGTGTGGTGAGAGTGTAAAAATATAGGGGAGGTTATGTCAAAATTTATCTAGAATTAGAACACTTAGTAAATTTTTAACTAGGTGAATAAGGTAGGTTGTAACAGATTTTGGGTTGAGAAAGATAGAGGGTAAGTGAAAGAGATAGATAATATTCTAATACATTAGGAGCGTTAGAAATGACATTAGAAGAGGGAACTAATGTTGGAGAGGGTTAGAACAAAAATCTGTAGCATAATGTAGTGAGGAAAGAAACTAGTGTAAGTGTTGTGAGAAACTTGGAAAATCATGTGAGTGAAGTAGTATAGAATTGTGTAAAGAGTTAAGGAGTGAACTAGGGTGTATTAAGAGGTTTAATTAGTGTTAAAACATGTGGGATTAAGTGTAGGAACAATGGGGAAATAATGGGTAAGAAGAGGGACTGAAAAACAGAAATTAAAATGCAAATACTGGGGCGGACCGATCTTGGGACCGAACTTGCAAGGTCGGTCGAGCCCAGATTTACAAAGACGGGAAAACTTCTGGAATCGACCGGACTTGCGACCGGACTTGCAAGTTCGGTCAGACTAGAAAATTCTCCCGTCTGTAACCTACTGGAATGGACCGACCTTGCGACCGGACTTGCAAGGTCGGTCGACACAAAAATTTTCCGTCAGGTAAGCTACTGGAATGGACCGACCTTGCGACCGGACTTGCAAGGTCGGTCGGGCTAAAATTCGCCTGTAGCAAAACTTACTGGAATGGACCGACCTTGGGACCGGACATGCAAGGTCGGTCGACTCCAGAATTTCGAAACCAAAACTTACTGGAATGGACCGACCTTGGACCGGACTTGCAAGGTCGGTCGGCCAGAAGGATTTCGGTAATCTGAGCTACTGGAATGGACCGGACTTGCAAGGTCGGTCGCAAGTCCGGTCCGGTCAAAAAAAAATTATTTAAATTAAATAATATATATGTATATATGTATATACCTACATATATATATGTATGTACATGTATGAAAGTATGCCAAAGTTAAGTAAGAAAGTAAAACTTAAGTAATGAAAAATAAGTAAGTAAAGTGTAAGTGTAAGAAATGTAAGGACATAGTAAGTAGGAGTTAAGTTGATGATAGGTAAATTAATCATTCAATTGTGTGTATATAATAGGACTTGATTTGTGACACCGGGGGACGTTTGGAAACACGTGCAACGGTGAACGGTATGGATTCCTCATGCCCCGTATGCTATCTTGGTTACTCTGATTTGTGTGTTGTGTGCTAATTGATCACCAAATAAGATAAATGCACGAATCGGAGTTAATATGCATACTTGTGAATATGTAGTGTTGTATGTTGTGAATATTTTCTTAAATCTTAGTTTGTATAATTCATGAAATGTGTGGATGATAATGAATGTGTGTATGTATGATGTACTGTACCGTGACCGTTTATTATTGTGTTTGGACTTCTAACTTATTCCTAACGAGCTAACCATTCTAACTTAAATTGGTAATTAAATTGGAATGAGTAGAAGTCCGATATAGTTTCGGCCACGCGTGAGGATGCGGAGTCACGAGAGGTTGGCTCCAATTCCTGACTCTTAAACTGGTCCGCGGCCCAAATCCCTTAAGTGGGTAGCATCCCGGATTGGTGAGTCAAGTAAATCCCGGAGGTGGGACGGCGTAGTCCCCAGGGCCGGAGGTCCCGGCGACTTAACTTGAGTATAAGTAAGTAAGTAAGAATGAGTAAGTAAAGTAATTGAAAGTAAGTAATTGTAAGTAAGAAAAAGTAAGTAATGAGTAAAGAGTAAAGTAAAGCATTCCGATTAACCCGGATGCATAATTTGACTAACCTTGTGAAGGTAAGTGAGATGTATGCTATGATATTGTTGCCTTGAATTGCGTAATGAATTGTATAGCATGTATGATGTATGAAAAGCATGTATGTATGAAATAAATGAACAACATGTTTAGTGGACGTCAAATAGTCGGCGTGCCCTAGCTAGCACGCGGTATATGCGGAGTCTATATGCAGCGTTTGCTAAGCCCCTTGGGGCACCATTTTTACTACACGCAGGTACCCGCGAGGGATGAAGATGTGAAGACCTAGTTTCATTTCTTTTATCTTCTTTTTGGAATGTAAACACTGGATTATGATGGGTGTACTAAGTAGTATATGGCTATAGCTTTTGATTAGCCGGTGTACCATGGGGTACACCTTTTTGGATTTTGATAGGATGGGGATTGGTATAGATGAGTAGCCTTAGAAACTCATTCTTTTGGAACTTAGAAATGATGTAATCGAATATACTCCAATACTCGGTGATCCATTGATGTAAGTATTTGGTGTATGGTATTTTGGCAAGTAATTTAGTAACTCGGTACGTTATGTTCATCAGACCGTGACTGTAAGTATTAGTAGCCTAGCTAGCCGTATGGGCGGTTAGCGGCATTGTTTCACCCGCCGTAGTAAGTATGTAATAATTCCGCTGCGAACTCGTAGGATTGGTAGGACGATTAGACGGTAAGCATAGGATTAACGGTTGGGGTGTTACAATCCTATACTATAGATAAAATCCTTAACGATAATATCATAACAGCACATAAAATCTGTTTAGATTTTATGCTGGTTATATTAAAAGATAAACATTGACAAAATAATATCCCACGAAAATCTCTAAAGCGATAGCCTTTATCCTTCTCTCTGTTCAGTCTTCAGATATCTCTGTTTGGTACACAGACACAGTATGTTACACAGAGTGACTAATCAAAAACACCAACATTTTCCCCCTTTTTGATTATGGCAAACTCTGTATAGTGTGTCTGTGTTGTTCCCCCTGAATAACTGCAGTAATCTTGACATACGAGAATAACTTCCCCCTCAATATATGCTTTTATGTGTGTACGAGAAGTATCCAGTAACAAGATGAAAAGGTCATTAGAAATACCATAGATAACGATCAAACTGTAAGCCATAAGCATAGTTCCAGGCATAGTTCCAGACACACATATATCAATATGCATTTCCCCCTTTTTGATTGGGCAAACTCTGAGTCTTGAACTGATGCATGTTCCCCCTTATTCGCTGCTTCACTGCTTTCTATTCACCCATTGTCATCACTCAAAAGCTTGTGTCTGGAACTGAGAACGTTCCCCCTGAATTATTGCATCTTTGTTCATCGCCAGATAGATTTAGACACACACACACATATGTGAGACACACACACATATGTGTTCAAGACATCTTTCCCCCTTTTGCCGAATCAAAAAGAAACTAAGGTATGAACCTCATAAGTAGGGGATAATGGTGTGTCATAGACTGATCACTTAGAACAAGATGAAGAATCTGAAGGAGATAGAATGCCTTCTTGACGAAACTGATAGGACTGATTAGACTTTGGTACCCAAATTTGTTTAGGCTCAACTGTAGGCATACACTTAGACTGAATTATAGGAACCCATCTGTTAGTGTGGAATCTGTTGGCTCTATATAAGCTTTGCCTTGATGATTCTGCACGCAATTGTTTTCTCAACAGGTTGGGACACCATCTTATCTTGTGTCCTAGTTGATGACAGTACCAGCACGAGTTCAGTCTAGACTTAGAATGACCAGGTTGAGTCTTCAACTTTCTTGTCTTAGATTGAGTGGGTTTCTTTAGTTCAAATCCCAAACCGCACTTACTGGAGTTGTTATTGAACAACATCTGATTCAGATTTGCCTTTTCAGTATACCAAGTGGGATTAGTCTGTGTCTGAAGCTCTAACTTCCGATTTGCATCAGCTAACATGCCCGAGAGAGTTTCACATTCCCTTTTTAGTGATTTGTTACGATCTAAAAGGGAATTCACTTCTTCTTATGCCCAACATGGAAGAGTGAGAATTCTAGTCTCTAAAGAACTAACAAAGTTGATCCTTGGCTTATCCAGACTCTCTTTGACACAATTTTTGTTTTCAGTCGAAGACTTACTCAAATCTTCCACTTTAGCTTTGAGTTCTCTGATCTCAGTAACATACTCATCTACGTCAAAATCCTCATCGGAGCTAGTAGGACTTTCAAGACTCTTTATCTTGTCTTCCATCCTAACTATCTTATCCTCATACCCAAGTTTTTGCGATTTCAGTTTCATCAATGCTTCAGACAAAAGATCAAATAACTGTGTCTTTGACATAGAATCAAAAGACTCTTCCACATGAGTTAAACATACCTCATCTTCTGGGAGAGTCTTGTTTAACTTTCTTTCCACCATAAAACAGAATTCCGTGTCCAAACTCATCTCATCTTCTTGGACAATTGCTGTCATACACACTTGATCTTCATTCTCAGGTTTTGAGTCTGTACCTGAACCATCTTCTCCCCAAGCCGCAGCAGCTGTTGTTGAGAATTTCTTGACCTTTTCCTGGAAATTATCCCTTTGTGGCAAAGGACAATTTTTGACCTCATGTCCAGGTTTGTTGCACCTGAAACAGATTATTGGACCCTTCTTTGATTTGTTACGATTAAACTTAGAATTCTGACCTCGCCGTCCTCCAAAAATCCTTCGAATACCATCAGCTATCTTGATAATTTCTTCCTCTTCACTCAATTCCTCTTCATCTGTACCAGCATTACTCTTCCAAGCTTTCAAGGCCAGATCTTTGCATGTTGTTGGCGAAGAGATTGCTCCCTTCATCTTACCTTCATAGACCATCAGCTCAGAGCCTAACTCCTCGAGGGACATTTTTGACAAATCCTTGGTTGTTTCTAGCAAAGTTGTATAGTGCAGCCAATCCTTTCCGAGACTGTCCAGACACCTTTCATTGATAGTTAGATTATCCAGTGTGACTCCCACAGTCTTCATATCACTCAGAATCTTGTCAAACTTTTCAAGCGTCTGTGTAACAGACTCACCTTCAAGCATTATGAAATTATCAAACTGTCTTCTGAACTGTTTTCCTTTTGCCTTTCTGATCGAATCTGTTCCTTCATAGGCAACTTTCAGAAAGTTCCAAACTTCTTTAGCAGTTAGTATGCCAAGAACTTTCTGCTGATCACCCTTTGAAAGTGATGAGACAATCACTCTCAAGGCCTGCTTGTTCTTACTGAGTAGCTTCTTGTCTTTATCATTCCAATCCTTCTTCTCCTTAGGCTTGGTAACTCCATCTTCAGTAACCTGCGGGACTAAATCGCCTTCTGTTACGACTGTCCATAGATCATAGTCTATCGACATCAGTTGATGTCCCATTTGTTCACACCAGCAAGCATAATTGAATTTTGTAAGCTTCGGTGCTTTGACGTTGTAAGAACCCATGTTGATCACCCTTTGAAGATTTCTCTCCTAGACACCAAAAGGGAACTGGCTCTGATACCAATTGTAAGATCTTACAACGGTTGTTCTTAGTGAGGTTGTTACTCACGAGGAACTAGGTGCTGAGTAACAGTCTGACGATGAACTCGATATTCAGAGAATAGCAACAGAGGGAAGGATATTAGATACACGTGAATCCTCACTATATTAGCTCGTATCAAACAAGATACAATCAAGCATTCATGGAGAACAAACTCACCATGAATAAACACGTAAAACCCTAGGCTACTCTCTTCCTAGTGTTTTTACAATCTCTCTCTTTTTCCTTCCAGTATTACTTTTTCTCTATCCGAAAGCCTAACACGTCTTTTACATGACTACTTCTTAAATAGAATAAACTATAAAATCTTTCCAAAAAGATCCTATACTATAGATAAAATCCTTAACGATAATATCATAACAGCACATAAAATCTGTTTAGATTTTATGCTGGTTATATTAAAAGATAAACACTGACAAAATAATATCCCACGAAAATCTCCAAAGCGATAGCCTTTATCCTTCTCTCTGTTCAGTCTTCAGATATCTCTGTTTGGTACACAGACACAGTATGTTACACAGAGTGACTAATCAAAAGCACCAACAGTAATGGTGAAGATGGCACTGCTAGTGCCACCACTTTGCGAGCCCATTTGATCATGTTAACTACGCTAATTGATTGATTTATCTAGAACTGTTGGTTGGACTATGAGTACAGCAGAAAATGTTGCTAACTGGAATCATGTTTCGCAAGGGTCACAGATCAGCCAATGGGCGTCCACCTGATTGCTATTTGTATCAATTGTTCCCACTCTCACATGCCACAATATCAGTGCTTAACCAGATGATACATCCAGTGGAAATGCATTGGCTTTTGTTGATGATGCTTGAACTGTATGGTAAGATGTTTGAAACCTAAAAACCCCGGCACCACTGTACTCAGTTCAGGTTATTGCTTTCTATATAGTTTGGACCATACATTTGCTTGTATGTATATTTAAGAAACTCATACCTAATTATCTCAATCTTTTCATTCTTTATTTTCAGGTGGCAACAAGGATAACTAAGCAAAAAAACAGAAGGTAATTCATATGATTTCCTCTGGTGGTGTTTGAGGTATGATTGGGCGATGGCCGGAGGTTGTTTCTTCTGATGAGGTATGCTCAAATGTAAATTTTGGATGTCAACAAGTTTGTCTTCTCAATTGAGTTTTAGTTTGTGTAGAACTGTATGAAAGAAGTTTTTACATGCTAATTGATATCCACTTGTATCATAGATTTAGCGAGCTAGATGTTACATATGTACAACAATTGGTATTTTACATATAGTTGACTGTCTTGACAAAAATCACATGTTGTTCTTACAAACATGTGTATCGGAAATGTAATGTGTCAGCTTTTACTATTCACATAACAATGTATTTATACAATTAGTAGTGGGTTGTGCCCTTGTAAAGTAAATAGATACTATGGACTGATAATATAACAGTGGGCTTGTACATTGGGCTTTTACTCCCCCTCAAATCTAAACTGGTGAAAGGTCAAAGGGAGTTTAGATTTGCTGTCAGAGAAACTGGGGTGGGGTTAGAAGTAGCTTTTGTGAATAGATCGGCGACTTGCAGAGAAGAGGGTAAAAACCCTAGCTTTAAGCTTCCGTTCTTCACCCGTTCTCTAACAAAAAAATAATCAATGTCTATATGCTTTGCTCTGCTGTGTAATACGAGATTAGAGGAGAGATATAGAGCACCCAAGTTATCGCAGAAGAGGGTGGTGGGATATGCGAGAAAGACTCAAGTTCGGAAAGAAGTTGTTGAAGCCAAAGAGTTTCAGAGGTTGTGGTGGTGAGAGATTTAAATTCCGCCTCCGTAGATGAACGTGCCATCGTACGTTGCTTGCGAGTTGACCATTAGATTAGGTGAGATCCCAGAAAAACGCAAAATCCGGTGGTGGACCTGCGATCGAGAGAAGAACCCGCCCAGTCGGCGTCTGCATACACGTGAAGAGATCCAAGAGGTCGCGCAGAGAAGAAGAGACCTTCATGAATCGTAAGTTTCAGATACCTTAATATTCTTTTCACCCCTGTCCAGTGAACTGCTTTGGGTTGTTGCATGTATTGGCTCAAACGATTAACTGCAAACTGAATGTCCGGTCTTGTAAATGCAAGGTAGTGTAAACTACCAACTATACTTCTGTACAGTTGAGCATCGTCAAAGTGAGGGGAGTCATGAATGTCAAAATTTGTTGTCTGTGACATGGGTGTGATGTTTGTCTTGCAATTTTCCATGTGTGCTCTCTGTAGCAATTTGCGTATGTAGTGAGACTGGTTGAGAATGACACCAGATGAGTCCCGATAAACCTGAATCCCTAGGAACCGAGATAGATTGCCCAGATCCTTGATTGGGAATTCGTTAGCAATTGTAGCAATTAATTGCTGTAGGAGAGTAGTGGATGACCCAGTGAGTACTATATCATCAACGTAGACTAGGATGTAGGCAATCTGATTACCATCACGGAAAATGAACAAGGAGGAATCTGAGATAGATGCTTTGAAACCAATCTGAATAAGAAATGAACTGAGTCTAGAAAACCATGCTCTAGGAGACTGGCGCAATCCATAGAGGGCTTTCTTTAAAAGACAGACATGATTAGGGTGTTGCTTGTCAACAAAACCTGCTGGTTGCATAATGAAAACCTTTCCTCCAGAAATCCATGTAAAAAGGCGTTGTCAATATCTATCTGTCTCATAGGCCAATTATGTGAGGTAGCAATAGAGACAATTAAGCAGATAGTTGAGACCTTTACCACAGGGCTAAAGGTCTCATTAAAATCAATGCCAGCTGCTTGTTTGTATCCCAAGGCAACTAATCTCGCATTCCTCCTGTCAATGGTACCATCAGCTTTCCTTTTTGTCTTTAGAACCCACTTAGTTCCTAAAACGTTCATATCAGGAGAGAAAGGAACTAACTCCCAAGTATTATTGTGCACGAGAGCAAAATATTCTTTGTTCACAACCTCTTGCCATTCAGGATATGCCATAGCCTTAGTAAAAGAGGGTTCCTCTGGGATAGGGTTGGCTAGGGTCGTTGTGTGGAGCTGAGAGGGCCAATTTATGGTACCATTGGTGCGAACAAGGGGCTGGAGAGATTGGGTTTGGGATCTGGTAACCATTGGGTGGTGAGCCAAAGGAGGTGGTTGTGGGCCTGGATTCATAGTAGAGGCAGACTGTGAGTCAGAAGTGGAGGGGGTATCTGCTTCTGAAGTAGGTGTAGGTTCAGGGTTTGTGTTCGAGTCTGCTGGTGTGTGTGGTGAGGATATAGTGTGAGCAGAGTTTGGGTTTAGAAGTGTTGGTGTCTGTGGAGTGGGTAGAAGAGGAGGGAGTTGGGTAGCGGAGCTAGGCAGAGTGGTAAGGAGGAAGGCAGAGGAAACAGGTTCAGGTGGTGTTTGTTTTGTTTGGGCATAGGGAAAAAGGGTTTCCTGAAAGTGAACATCCCTAGAGATATAGATGTGTTGAGTGTCTTTGTGGAAGCAAATATACCCAGTGGAATGGGGGTCATAGCCTAGAAACACACATTCGGTGGTTCTAAAAGAAAGTTTGTGTTGGTTTGTGGGTCTAAGATTTGGGAAACAGGCACAGCCAAAAACTTTTAAGTGGGTGAGAGAGGGTTCTGTCTTGTGGAGTTTAAGATAGGGTGTGGAGTAGGAAAGGGTTTTAGAGGGGGTTCTGTTGGTGAGGTAGGCAGCTATCCTAAAAGCATAGGACCAGAAATGAAGAGGGAGAGAGGAGTGAGACAGAAGACAAAGTCCCTTGTTGACCACATGTTTAATTCTGCTTTCAACAGAGCCGCTCTGTTGGTGGGAATAGGGGCAGATGAGACGGTGAGAAATGCCTTGTGACTGTAGGTAGGGTTTTAAGCTTTGAAACTCTCCCCTCCATCTGTTGGATGGACTTGATATTGACCTGAAAGATGTTCTGAACCATTTTGTGAAATGTGCCAAACACCTTTGTCACATCAGATTTTAGCACGATAGGATAAAGCCACATGAAACCAGAAAAATCATCTACTATTAACAGAAAATAGCGAAAACCATCGTAGCTTAGCACATAGGCAGGGCCCCAAAGGTCTAAAAACAATAGATCAAAGCATTTAGGAGACTTAGAAGCAGATAAGTAGTGGGGAAGAGCTTGGGTTTTGCCAGCACAACAGGCTGTGCATAGCTCGGAATTATTGGAATTTAAAACAGGCAAATGAAACTGTCTAATAGCTAGATTAGTGATGGTTGAAGAAGGATGACCAAGCCGTTGATGCCAAGTGTCCAGGGGGCTTTGGTGGTGTAGTGTAGTTGTGGTGTGGTGGGCACATCACTTGGGAAGTAGTAAACACCGTCCTTAACTGCTCCTTGGAGCAGAACAGTCTTGGTGCTCGAATCCTTTAGAAGGAAATGATCAGTATGAAACTCAAAAAACACAGAATTGTCTTTACAGAATTGATGGACAGAAATTAAATGTTTGTGAAGATTAGGGCTGTGAATATATTTGAGAGAAGATAGGTTTTGTGGCCAAAGGTGATAGAGCCAGTACCCTGGTGTGAGATGGGAAGAGCAGAGCCATCCCCTAATGCAACAGTATATGTCCCTTGATATTCTGAGGCAGTGAGATTGAGCTTGGAAAAATCATTTGAGAAGTGATTGGTTGCTGTTGTGTCAGGCAACCAGTCTGAATTAGATGAGCGACCAGTGACGTTAGCAGCAAAGGATTGGGGGGGTCTGGCCTGGTAAGACTGATTAAGCCTGTGGTAGCATTCCTTAGCAACGTGTCCCCTCTTTTCACATATCTGGCACTTAGGTCTAGTGTCTGGGGCGCCAGTAAACAGAGTGTTAGAGCTCTGAGTGTTGTTGAAATTCGACCTGCCCCTGCCCCTTGAGTTGCTGTAATTTCCTCGAGCACTTGGAGTGCTTGAGGAGAATTGGTTGTTTCTCCCTCTTCCAGTGGAATTGCTTGAAGTAGCATTCAGAGAGACAATATTGTTAACTTGTTTAGTCTGTTGATTTATCCATGTTTCACTCATCAACATGTAGTTTAGAAGCTGACTAGCATTGCAAGCTTCTGTTCTAGTGAGTATATTCGACACCATTGCACTATACTCACTAGGTAGACCTTTTAATATATAGCACTGAAATTCTTGTTGTGAGACCTTGTGTCCAGTGACTGTGAGAGCATCAGCAAGACCTTTGGCACGATTAAAATAGGTGGTAACATCTTCTGTTCCTTTCTTTTCAATAGTAGCAAGTTGTAGAAGGAGATTACTTATTTGAGCATTATTTTGTGCCGCATAAGTTTCTTGAATATAACTCCAAATTTCTGCCGAGGTTTCAAGACCAACAACTTGTGGTATTATGGACTCACTGAGAGAAGCAAAGAGGATAGCCATTACCATGTGGTCAAGTTGGATCCAGCGGGTATATTCTGCATTGAGGCTGCCATCGACTTGTTGTGCTGGGCAAACGTGGGTGTCGTCCACAAATTTGTAGAAGTCATTTCCCTTCAGGAATGCGGTAATCATCCCTTTCCATATGCGGTAGTTGTCCTTCTTGAGCTTTACCAGATTTGTGTGATGATAGAATTGATTGTGTTCCTGTGTTTATGTTTGTGGTAGCAGGTGTTTGTGATTGTTGGATGTTACCCAGCGATCCAGTGTGGACATTGCCGCCGGTAGAAGAGTTGTTTGGGGTTTCCATGGGAAAAGGGGTAGGTTTAGGCCGTAGGGCTCTGATACCATACAAACATGTGTATCGGAAATGTAATGTGTCAACTTTTACTATTCACATAACAATGTATTTATACAATCAGTAGTGGGCTGTGCCCTTGTAAAGTAAATAGATACTATGGACTGATAATATAACGGTGGGCTTGTACATTGGGCTTTTAGTTCTGGGTTCTAACTGAGATTGTAGACATCAAATAGAAGTGATGACCACAAGTTTTTCTAACAGATTATGTCAGTTGTATACCTTAAAGAAAAACACAACTATAAGCCAGTAAAAAACTAATATAGTATTTCGTTTTTCCACCCGGCAAAAAGAATTAGACTTCAATAGATAGAATTAAATAATTTAGACCTTTTTTCACTTTTGCGTCTAATTCGATTTTTTGCTTCTCATAATATGATTTATTTAGGCTCTTTATATTTGCTTACTGATTTATCTACATTCTTTACATTTGTGAGATAAGTGATGACCTCGAATTGATGTATTTATAACTTCAGTTTTTGTATCATTTATTACATCTAGCTTTGTTCAGGAACCCGATGAAAGATTGAGAACAAAGGGATAGGGGTAGGGCTGGTAAAGTGAGATATTGAAAGATCTTATGAAACAGACAAGCTATTGTTGCTATTGTTGTCAACTGAGCAATGACTTGAAAGAACTTATGCATATTACATGAAGTAAATTATTTAAGTTGGTTGTTGCTATTGTTGTTGCTTTCTAATTCTTTTTGTTTCAACTACTAAGAAAATTTGTTTGGTTTTTTATTGTTGTCACTTATGAAACAGAAAACGCTCGCTATGGAGTTGTAAGAAGTTACAATACAGACTTGAAATTTTCTTATGCAATATAGATATGCATTTACTGTGGAAAGTATAGTCACAGGATTGGGATGAATTACTTGACAATTAAGACTTTGGAATGCCTTTCCATTTGCTTTGTTTTTTATGGTTACGTCTACATTTAATATGGAAAGTATAGTCTCGAACGGGACGAATTTGTTGGCAACTTAAACCTGAGATGCCTTTCCATTTGCAGGAGGTTGATATATGGTGGAAGAGAAGACGAACAAGATTGTTCACAACCTTGCCAGTGGTGCCTTTCATTTTGGATTTTGTTTGTAAAACTAGGTTGTTTGACTTAGCTACTGATATTGTGCTATTCTAGCTATAAACAAGTTCATTTTGATTTTATTATGAAACTGATTATGATTTCAGTTTAAAGAATGTTGCTTGTAATTTTAATTGTAAAATAATCTACTTTAATATTTCATTTTATATATGAGTAACTTGCTCGGTTTTAGTGAGATATTGTGGTTAAATTATGAGTTACTGATATATAATATGTTATTAAATAAATAATGTCTAAATAATCAAAATTAGTAACTAAATTGTGAAACTAGGGAAATATATAAACTAGTCCATGACAATTGGATACAATTTAGCGTCGAAAATTAAAATTGGTGTCTGAATATATGAACTAGTACTTCACAAATAGATACAATTTAGCGTTTGAAAATTGAAATTAGTGTCCGATAAGTGGACGCAGTTTAGCGTCCGATAAATTTGGACACTAGATATATTAAATTTGAACCAAGTTATTTAGCATCCGATTATAAGCTTGCGACCGATTTGCGGACGCTATTTTGCGTCCGATTGTGGACGCTAAATAATGGACGCAAAACAGCATCCGAAACAAATGGACGCTATGCTGGACGTAAATTAGCATTCAACAGACGCTAAAAAAAATTAACGTCCAGACTTTTAGTAGCCGATGAATGTTGGACGCTAAACATAAAAAATCGGAAGCTAATGTATTTAGCGTCCGATTTTTGATGTTTAGCGTCCGAAAACTTTGGACGCTAAATCCTGTTTTTTTTTTTTGTAGTGATGAGTCACATGTAGACTTATCAAAATCGAGTCTCCGGTCGTATTGGGCATACTCAAAACAAACCGAGAGCATTTAAAATCAACCAAAATCTAACTCAAAATCCTTTTTCATGTTAGATTATTTTGAATGAAACTCAATCCAACCATAATTGACACAAACACAACCGTAATTGACGCAAACATGATCTTCTTGATCACAAATCTGTATAATATTGTTTAACTTACCCAACAAACCTAATATAAAATGAGCTTAAATGTATAAACTCGCATCACTTGTTGTTACTTATCATATAATAAAGCCGTAAAATAGCAAATAAGTGACTAATATATTAATAGATTACAGATGATCGCAACAACACATTTGATTTATCTCATACAAATCCATGTTTTATTTATCCATTTCACGGTTGTACCATGTTGTGATTATATAAGATCAATCCAAGCCCAATCACATTTTATAATGACACAACCAGGATTCAACCAAAGTTTTGTGTGACTCGAGCGGTCGAGCCCTGAATTTAAAAACTTGTATTTTTCTCATATCAGATTTAGGTCATGTTTCAAACTCGAATGAGGATTGACAAGTCTAGTCATACAAGTCACTAGAAACCAGTAAGCTCTGTCTGCGTGACATACTCAAAGGACAACAAATAACACTGGTTTATGGGGCATTTGTTTTGGGTAATCAGGAAAGGGAATCCTACTGTTTGTTTTGTCACTTTTTCTTATTTCCAGAAAAAGGAAAGAGAATTGAATTACCCAAAGGGCGTGTCTTAGCTACAACCGGATGTAGCAATTCCGGCTACATCCACTGACGTGGCAAGTTTTTTTTTTTTTTGACAGAAAAGTATAATGGATGCTATAAGGGTTATAGTGCATATAACGTAAAAGAAAACTTGTACGGATGATCATACAAACCTGTATAAATGTTCATTAAAACATGTACATTCTCATGTAAAAACATGTACATCCTTGCATTAAAAACATACAGATGGTCACATAAATCTGTACGAATCATTAAATATGTACAACCTCAGATTAAAATATGTACATATAAGGGAGAAAATATGTACATATGACCATACAAACATGTACAAATGTTCATTAAAGAACATGTACATTCTCACATTAGAACATGTACATTGTCACATTAAAACATGTACATTCTCACATTAAAATATGTACATACATCCTCACGTTAAAATATTATCGTATACATGTAAAAATATTTTTTTAAAAAAATTGTCAAAACATATTCATGACTGGTCTTGTTTTGAAGAGCTTGAATTTAGATGAACAATGATATAATTTTTTTCATTTTAGACTTATATATTAAAAGTTACAACCATTTAAAAATATTGTAATAAAGAAAAAAAATAAAAAAATAGAAAACAATTTGTACGTACACGTGAAAAGAACAAAAATGAAGAAAAAAATCGGCGTGGGTTTGGTCGCTGCAAGGAAAAAAAAGAAGAAAAAAAAATGCTGGGTGTACCTAGATGGCTACAATGAGTTGTAGTCAAGAATTTGGCTTACCCCAAAACATTTTATCTTGATTCCCCACACCTTATTAGGATAAGATTCTTTTTCCCCAGTACACTTTGTGTAACACCCCTATTCCTAAACCTGTAATAAACGTCGCAAGTCGTAGCAAAATAAATAACGTCGCGGAAAATAAATCTATCTAACCTTGGTGTTACACGCCGTTACTCACCCTTATGAGTAACTAGGCATCCTTACACTTTCCAACTAATATACTCCTCTCGCTGTGATGAACCGATACTGAGCACTCTAATTATTACAGACCAAAACCAAAACTAAATGAGCAACTAATTAAATACAACAATCCCAAAATACAGTACGTATTAAATCTACAAAGTGTTTCTTAAGACATAGCAGCTACCCTGTCCCCACACTCCGGCTTGTGTCTTCTTCAGTAACCTGAAATGTTTGGCCCATTGAAGGGCTCAACAATCGAAATGCTGGTATGCTAAATGTAGTCCTAAGTCATCTAGATTCCTTATGTCGTTTTAGCCATCTTGATATTAGATTCATTACATAAAATACCGGTTTACAATAGCAACAGTAATAACTGTAAACATTAAGCAATCACATAACAGTTCACCTGCAACATCAGTGCATAATAAACAACAACCAGATAATCAACACCAACAATTCCAAACCATAACAACAAGTCACAAGTATTAATTAACTGAACTTGTTAGTAGGTCACATGACCCTTAACCCTTTAAACCAACCACTTAACTTTTCCAATTAATTCCACCTCAGGCGTCATGTCAAGACAACCTTTCAATAACTCAATAATGGACAGTGTGTCCCCTGGGTTCCAAAGGAACCGTTACCAGCTGACCTTATGGCCCTGGATAATATTTGCTGATCGGTCGAACCTGTGCACCAACGGCAGTGCCCTCCGCCATCCCCGAATGTGGCTGATGGATTCCCTTGAGTGACTCCCCATTGAAGTCTCTCGTAGTGATCACAATGCGCAACCAGAGAGTCGAAACAATCTGGATTCCTCTCTTATAAGTTAGCCCTTTAGTCAGTGTACAATAACCAATACTTGAATTAAGACTATAACAGTTGACCATCAGTTAGGTTCAATAATACCTAAAGGTCAATTAGTCTTGTTCCAGTTTAGATGTATAAACTTCTAGTCATAAGACGTTTGCGTAAAAATACAACACAACAATGTTGAGCAATATAGTATACAATATACACATAAAATCACAGATATCGCTCTTAGACAATCAACACATAATGTCTGGAGCTTAGGATAATCCTTAGGACATTCAGACCACACAATTAACATACTGTTCACCGGGATAACAACTAGCTTGACAATTCTTGCTCTAGTAATTCTTTCCCGTACGCTGTTGTTTATACATGCAATAACGTGTATATTAATATGATTGTCCACTATATATTACAGTACAATCATTGTAGAGTTTCATATCCGTGGATACAACTATGGTACGTACTTTCATTTTCCCCCTGTTATTTAACAGTGGTTCTAGATAATCTAACAGTTCATTATTTTATGTGGAGTTCACATGTGATAATGAATTTCCATTATATGGTATATCCTTACCTTATTAATTATATATCCATAATTGTTTCCATTTACTCTTTATATTATAACATTTGATTATTTTTTTATTATGACCACGATTATTTTATAAACTTTATATTATATCTCATATTATACCATAATACATTATATTACTTAATCTTAATTCCTTTCTTCATTAATTACAAAACCAACCATAATAATTCGGTATTTATATTTTGTACCAAACAACTTTTATAAATTACCAAATAACCATATAACTTTTATAATTTATTAATTAACCACTTAATCATAATTACCAAATAAATATTCTAATCTTTATAAATTACAATTCAACCACATTTACTTTCGGTATTTATATAATGGGCACATAACTTTTGTAAATTATTAAACAACCACATGTACTTTCGGTATTTATCAAATAAATTCCTTATATTTACATTTTAACCCTTAACACTTTACATATGTTACATATTAACTTATAAACTATAGTTTTAACATTTAATCCTTCTTAATTACCGAAAAGACCCATATTTTTTGCAAATTACATTTCCGCCCATATTCAAATCGGTTTTTACATATATACTTTTATAAATTACATATTCATCCCAAAACTTTTATAAACTTAATATTTTATGTCATAAATAATTTTAACCCAAAGTTTTTGGTCAACACTTTGACCAAGACTTAATTTCATAGTTAATACTTTAATATACCCCTAAAATCACATATATTCCCGATTAAACTCTAAACTTTCCAATAACTACAAAATAGCCCCAAAACTTTATAAAATGTTATTTAAACACTTAAATACTTATTTAAATTCACCAAAATTCTTAATATTAATTCCTACCTTATATTATATCATAATTATGCCAAATAACCCCTTATGTTCTCGGCAATTATTATTTGTACACTAAACTTTTCAAAATTTACATTTTAGCCACATATGAAATACCCCTGAACATTAAACGCATAAAATCATAACGCGTTTTATAATTCAGACATAAAATAACGTACGAACAATTAAATCTAGCATAGGAAAGGCGCTCCTGCTGAGGTTCGAACCCGAGACCTCCCATACCTTCCCCGAATGCTTTAACTGGATGAGCTGTGCTTGTATTCAATAACTAGTATGCAACACTTTAACTTGTTATAAAACAACAAACAAAACAGATCCCACCTATGCCACTTATTACAATCCGGTAACACGCCTGAATAAAAAAACCCACAACCAAGATTCCTACTAATTGATTCTTCATTCAAGTCTGATCGGTAACAACCAACCCCACCCCCACCTGAATCGGAAAAGAAAAAAAAAAGGAAGAGAGCAACAGGCAATCGAGTCTCCTTGGTGTTGCCTGAAAACAGAAAAAAATTTTCCAACTAAAACAGCCATGCTGCTATCGAGCATTGAGCTCGATGAGGTCAAACATAGAAGTAAGGACCACGTTAGAGTTTGAACCCACCAAACTCCCACAACCCCTTTTTAGTAACTTGCAACCACTACCTCAGAATAGGAATATCCAGGCACAGTCCATTCCTCAGGTGGCCGACCTGTGCTATCTAACCCAAGTCACAGGGAACAAAAATCTGCATCAGAGTCTGCTCCCCACATTCCCTTTCCTTTTCAAATTTTCCAACGACCTTATCTTTGTGCACCAGTATTGACATTATTTCAGCTTGTTCAGAGACTCACCTCAGCCCCCTCCCATTTGTTCTCGCTGGTTCTTGAGAATCTGCAACAAGTGAGTCCAAGAAACTTGTAAGGTAAATACTAACAGTCTCTGTGTAATTCTTTCTTTCCTCTGGTTGTTTTTGTTCCAAGCCTCCACGATCAAGCCCCTTTAATCTCCTTCCTGGTTCTTACACCATCTCTGCATGCCAACGACAGGTGGAGTTCTAGAAATCCTGCAACCCAATTTCCCTCCAGGAACTCCTCAAGGTGAGACCCTGAGGTCGAGAAGAAAGGTGCCAGTGGTTACAGTCCCTTTATCTCTTCTGTCTAGTGTTCAAAAAAATACTTGAGGAACTGACTCCCCCTGTCTCATCTGTCCTAGTATGCAAATTCCCTCAAGACCCTTCTAGGATCAAGCCTAAACCTTCAGGGGCCAACTCTTAGCCAAGGTAAGAAGAACTGTTACAAGCTGTTCTTCCCAACACTCTCTAACAAACTGAAATAAACCACATCTGAACTTGGCTTTTGGTCTCTGTCTTGTTGTGAATAGTGATCAGGGAAGCACCAAGGGATAACTTAGGAGGGACAAACTCTTACTACCAAGGTAGTATTCCTAAACTCAAGCTCGATTTGTGTTTTATAACATTACAAAAAAAACATAGCCACCTGATGTTGATAAGATTCTGTCAAACTGATAACCATTCCAACCCTGTGACTTTATGTTTCTGCATATCAGCTCTTTAGGGGTATAGTCCGTACTGTTGTGGGTTACTTCGAGGATAGAGTCATATTAATACAAATAGCTAAGCAACTAAGGATCATGGGAAAAGAAAACAGAAACAAACTGAAGAAACCAGTTAATAAGTGACAGAAAAGAACTCGGTCAGTTTTGTGAGTTCAGATTGTTTCTGGTTTTTGTCTATCGGTTTTACAGGGTGGTGTAGATTTATTTATGAACTCAAATGCAACTAGTACACCACTATATACCTAGCTAAGTCATAAACAAGTTGGGGAAGAGATTTGAAATCAAGCTGTAAGCAAAGCAAAGAGGTTGTCTCAGTGGGTTTAACTTCGAAATCTGTAATTTCAGTAAAGGTGAATTTCAGTAGTCTTGAGAGATTGCCTTGGGTTGTTTAAAATCTAAACTATATCAATGTGTAACTAATAGACTCAAAAGCTTGGGGAAACAAGAGAAACCCAGTCCTGAACAACAGCAGGGGAAGATAAAGAAAAAGAAGAAGAAAACTACTCTTGTTTTTCAGTTTCTGTTTCTGTGATCAGTGGAACTCCACTTGTGAAGTTTCAGTTAAATAACAACATTGTGGTTTCTGATTAAAATCCCAAGTCTTGACCAAACACCTACCCACATAACCCACCTAATTAACTTATATACATTTGGGAAACCAGAAATCAATTAAAAGAACAGGAGAAGCTTATAACAGAAATGACAACTTGTTCCAGTTTCTGAAATTTGTGTTTCTGTAATTAACTTCTCAGAAGCAGTGTAAGGTTAGTATAGAGTGGAGAAGGTATTTAAAACCTTGTTGATGCACATGAATAATCATCCACACGTGGGAGTGCTTTGAAGAAAATGAAAACTAACCTAATGCATCAGTAGGAAGGAAAACAGTAAGAAAAGAAATGAAGCTTCATTTCCTTTTCTGTTACTTTCAGTTTCTGAAATAGTTGAGATTCGTATAACTGTGTTTCAGTGGGTACACCAGTAATGCTTTGGGTTAAAAACGTAGCCAAACCACTTGATGAAGTAAGTGAATACCTTGGGTTGAAAGAACAGAAATGAAGCAATAACAGGAAAATGTATTAGTTTTCAGATTCTGATTCTGAAAGATTGTTTGGGTTTCTGTTACAGATGGGATTTGAGTGTTGTATGGGTTTAAACTGAAGATAAGAATGCCTAATACATCTTACAAGGAAGCTATATGATTTGGAAAGGAATTTAAAAGTCAGACTAGAAAGAAACAGAAAGACAACACAAGAAAGGATTTCATCAGTTTCAGTTTTGTTTTTTAGGTTCTGTGTAGCAGGTTCTTCTCAGAAACATAGCCTTATGGCCTGGGTCTGTCTAAGAGTTTAAATCTATACTCACACACTTAACTAAGTACAAATACTTAGAAGGAAACATAAATAGATTCAGAACAGAAAAGAAAAACAAAGGGAGTTGTCAGTCTTCCAGTTCCAAGTTACAGATTTTGTTTTTCTGTTTCAGTTTCAGTTTTATTAAATCTATACAATGATGTTCAAGAGGAGTTGTCCATGTGGTTTGGGATTAGTCTTAAGTTTAAGATCTTGTTAACACATAAACAAGGTGTAGATAAGTTGAGGGAAAATATAGGAAGTCATATCGGTTCTGGTTTCAGTTTTATGTTTGTCTCTGGAGGTTGTTTTCGTTCTGTACAGAAGAATGGGTGAATGTTTATTGGTGAAATTTTCGAGTTTAAAATAGAGAGGAAACACTTAACTGGGTAAGAAGTACATAGGGGAGAGATTTGAAGGAAAGGATTTCACTTAAACAGAAAAGAATCAAGGAGAAGGCACCGGTTTCATGGGTTTCAGTTTTAGTTTTATGATTTCCTTTTTTGTATCTGTTTTTGTGTGATTAATTACAGATGTTATAGGGGAGCTTTATAAGTATAATCTTGAGTTTAAACCAAGCTTCACACCCATAATTAGTGGGTCAACACGGAAGGAAAGAAACTAACCTAAACTGAACTAACTAACAACAATAACTAAGAGGGAATGTGTAGTTTGTGTTTCAGTTTCATTGAGGTTAGTTTCTGTATAACTGGGATTCAAGGGCGTACTGAGTGAGATCCTAGTTTTATAAAGAGCCCAAATAATAGCCAATAAATGTAGCTAAATGAGCAAACATGCTGGGAAGGTTAAGCATCACTTTACTACACTAGAAACGAAGTTAGATAAGATGGTGTAAGTATATCGTGTTTCAGATTTGGAAGCCTTCGGGTTCTGCGTAAGCAAACTTTATGGGGTATTTTAAGGATTATTAGGATAATAAAGTTAAAACACTTCTAACCCACCTAGTTAGAAAGAAATATATATATATATATATATATACACCTTATACAAGTTAAATCTATTTTATATAAACTTGTTACATAATTAACGCTTAAAATGCTCTAAAACACTAGCTAGGAAAAAGGACTTAGTTAACGTGTGAGTTGACTATGTGAATGTCCGAGGAGTAAGATAAGCCTAGGATTAATACTTGGGAAGTTCTAAGGGTTAATATAACTAAGCACTTAACAACACCCGTTATAAAGTGTCGTCACATGAAATCATGAACTGACACGTTATTTTTAATCAACATTAGGGGCCGTAACGAACGCTACCGGGACCCCGTGTTGAGACGACACGTGCTTCTGAAAAAGTATGGACATGTGTGTTAGTTCTATGTTGCCGTGTTACACGGCTTGGTGTGTGTGCCTTGTTTGATTATGACCACAAGACTAATGCATGAAAACGGATGTTTGTTTTACCGTGCTTATCTGTCTGTTGTGAGCTTGTGTAAAGCATGTGAATGGATTGCCTATTTTCCTTGCTTACCCGCTTGCTATTATTGTGCATATTGCTTGCGCGCACACAGTAGTGTAGTCCCTTCGCGTTGATGAAACCTTGAGATGAAACACAACAAACTACGTAAACAAAACAAAGGAACTACATAAAAGGGAAAACTCCTCTTAACTATAGAGGACCTCTAATGACACCCACTATGGTGTCGAGCTATCAATGATAATGATAAGCCATTACCCGTTAGAAGTGAATAGGGAGACGGACCCTTTGTATCCGGGGTAGAGACCAATAATATAAAAAGGAACAGGGAGATGGACCCTTTGTATCCGGGGTAGAGACCAATGATATTAGAAGGAATAGGGAGACAGACCCTTTGTATCCGAGGTAGAGACCAATGATATTAAAAGGAATATGGAGACGGACCCTTTGTATCCGGGGTAGAGACCAGAACATTAAAAGGCATAGGGAGACGGACCCTTTGTATCCGGGGCAGAGGCTAGTAGCATTGAAAAGGAATAGGGAGACGAACCCTTGGTATCCGGGGTAGTGGCTAGTAACATTTAGAAACAACAGAGAGAGAGAGAGAGCTATCTGGGAATGGAGGATTGGCTATGGACAAGACGCTCTCCAAATTGTGGTGATAAGAGAACTCACAATTAATCATTTAAGAACCAAGAAAGATTGGCACCTACATAGTATGGTCACGGGATCTAAACTATATTCCCAGACCTGGGGCAAGAGAAAAGAAAGAAAATACCCATTATGAGAACAAAGAAAAGAAATGAAACCACACAACGTTCGAATGATCCTATAGTGAGGGTCATGGGTATAACATACCTGTGCACACGCTTTATTACCTACGTGATTGTTGTTGCTATACTAGCAGCTTGTTGTGCTTGGTTGCGTGTTTGATGTTGCTATGATGCTAGTATGTTATGCTTGGTCGTTGTTGCTAATGGTTGCTACCTTTAAGTGTGTATGATATCACGTTGTATTATGGTGTGCTTTACTGCTTATTATTGCATGTAACTTGGAATTAACAATATTCGACCAAGTAGTCGTGTAGCCCGGCAACATACGGGCTACACATATTCATACTCAACATAGTTTTGCTGAGTCCTTTATTTTTACAGGTATGGATCTGGACGATGGCGGAGAGTAGGCAGGGTGACTACCATGAGGGTAGTCCATCTGGGCAAGACCTTTTAAGTAGTATGTTTTCTTATGTATGGGTTGTGACTATGTATCACTAGACCCTTGTTGTATGTTTCAGGTTGTGTTATTTAAGTAAGAACTTATGATGTAGACTCTCGGTACTTGGTTTGGATTTCCCCATTTGTATTCGGATTTGGTTATGGTTTTAATTCCAGTCATTCAGACCGTAGCTTGATATTGATAGTGTTGTCGTGTCAACCACGTGGGTGGTTGGCGTCTGTGACATCCGAATGGAACTGTGAATCCGCTGCTTAGACTTTTGTAATACCGTTTGGTGCAACGTTCAGACTACTATTGGGTTATTCGGGGGTGTTACAATATAACTTATTAAACTAGCCATTAAAATACTTGTAGCTATTTTTAATGTTCCCAAAATTTATAATATAAGTTAATACACTTATATATATTTCAAAATTCACCAAATATCACATATTGCTCTCGGCTTTAATTATGTTTTACCATATGGTTTTAAAACTTGATTTAAACTTTATAATATGTATATATAAATGTATATAAGCCATATAACACTTCTAAAAATTATGCTAATGACTTAGAATAATTATAAACTCAAAATAGAACATTAAATCCCTAGACCATTCGGTTTGGTTATTTGTATATCATAATTAATTTTTGTGACACAAATATATACCTTAAGGTAATAATCTTACCTTATATGTTATAAATTATTTTCTTGACAATATAACCCATAGTTTTCGGTCTTAATTTATTTAGAGGTTATACAAAATTTTTATACCAAAGTTTGAAGCTTAAATCAAACTTAAACTTAATAAACCTTACTTATATAAACTTACCCCTTAAATCAAGACAATTCTTATACTTGATTTTTCCTTGAATTCCAAGCTCTCCAAATGCTATTTTGATGAAGGTATTTCGGCCTCCTTGTACATATGTAGGAGATCTATTTGTTAGACTTCTAACAAGAGTTTATAAATAATATTTGTAGTAATTTTACAAGAGTTTACCTTAGGAATTTAACAAGGTATTTTTAGTACACCTTGGGATGATTGTAGATCCAAGTTTCCTTCATGAAATAATGAAGAGAACATGGGTTTAGAAGCTCTTAAATTTCGAAAATTGCTTAAGGTAATTTACTAGGATTTTCAACATAAAATTACACCTTAACTTGATCTTGTTGTTCCTTGTGTTGTTGTTGAATTTAGGAACTTCCTTGGAACACTTATGCTTGGTGAAAATTGTAGGAGTTGCTAGGATGATTTCTTGCTTCAAGACTCAGGAGATTTAACTAGGAAATTACATTAAAATGGTGTTAGAACCTAGTACACCATTAATGGAGCTCTAAAGCTCTAAGGAATTAACATGACAAAGGAAGAAGAAAGAGAGCTAGCAAGGAACTTACCAATTCGGTGAGGAGGGCAAAGAGAAGTGAAGAGTCACGTATGGTATTAAGGAGAAACAAGGCTGAATCAAATGGGAATTATTGGTAAGTCGCATGTCATTATTTTAAGTCTTTGTCTTGTTTTATTTGATTACAAAAGTCTCTTAGTTTGGCTACACTTACGGTTGATTGGCATGAAATAATTGAAGTCTTGGTTGATTACTTATAAGAAGAGGACAAGGCAATGTGGGTGGCTATCTTTCTTTTGAATTTACTAAGCTTGATTATTGGCACTAACCTTGTCTTCTTCCTTGTAGGTGTTCGGCCATGATGGAAATGGGAGGCTCCAAATCCTTGTAGACTTACGGCTAATGGAGTCCTAGGAGATCAATTAATTTTGTTGATTGGAGACAAGATTAGCATGTTAGTTAGGTGTATGTCTCCCTTGATTATTTAAGCTGCGATAATACTCCCATTCTCCTGTATATGAATCGGCAGCCACAAGGATATGTCATGGCTGTTTATTAGTTAATTGTCTTAGTATAAAGGCTAGATCTAGCTTAGTGTTTTAATGTCATTATTTTCAATTACTAATCTTCTTGTTGTTTCCTTGCAGGCACACAGTAGTGGAGGCCTCTTTAGGTTGGATTATTTGACATAATATAACATATGGTACATGGGAAATGAGTCACCATTCATAAGTCAATTTTGAAGCAAAAATCTAGTCAAAATAGACCCTAATTGGCGCCCCATATAGAGGTCAAATGGGATTGATTTTTAATTTGATTTTTGTTACACTATATTGTAATAAGATCATACTAATATGTGTAATAGGTTCCAGCATTTATTTGGTACATTTATACCATGGTAAAAGATGAAAGTTTTAAGGTAAAAATGCTGATTTTAGGTACCTTTTTGACCCAAAAATCGCCCCCACTTGTACTATGAATTTAGTACTGATATTAATTGATTTAGATGGTCAATTATCCCCTTTTAAGATTATCAACTCGTGGCTCCTCAAAAATTCCAAGGCAATTGCGTAGAACGCATTTTTGTGACACCCGAAGGTGTGTTTTTGTGCTTTAAGGATTTTCTGGAAAATAAGTAGTCGCTATGTGTTCCAAGTGTTTATAAATATTGTTTATAGTCAATAATAATATGTTAAGGTGTTACATTGAGTTATATGGGGTTATATCAACTCAAGACACAATTCCCGCGCTAACCGGGGCAAAAAGAAGCGTTAAGAAATTCTCCCGAGTACTTTGTTTATTTTTGATAAAGTAGCTCGACCACTCTCTTTAGAATGATTAATAATGATGTTAGGAACTCTAAGAATTAATTTTATAGGAGTTCGTGCCACCTCAGCACTCCTCCGGGGCATTCCCGGGGGTTTATGGGACCCCCCTAAGGCATCTCCTAGCACTTTGAATTTAACTGAGAATTTAGCGTGAGGACTTCATCTTAAATATCTAATAGAGTGTTATGGTGCATTTGGAGTGTAGCGTTTTACTTCATCCTATAAGGTATTTCCGGGACTTTCGGCCTTAAGGGCCTTTAAGGGAACTCCCGAGCCATTTGTATTTTTATTCAATTTTAGATGAGGTCCTGCGTTCTAAGGGTCATATAATGATCCTTGATTATCTTCATATGAAGTTTATAGCTTATATAACTTGTTTACTTAAGGTCGGGCTTTAACGCACGTTTTTGACCTTAAGGAGTTTAGGTGCGTTTTAACGCCTGAGTGTTTTTATACTCTCTTAGGGTTTAATAATCCCCTAAATAATATATATTTACCATTATTTAATTATTTAAGTGTTAGAGGTATTTCACTTTGACCGATGACATATGATTATTGACCGATGACTAATGACCATTGACCGATGACCAATGAATGTTGACCGACAATTAATGACCGTTGACTGGCAGCCGGCAACCGTCGACCATTGATCGGTGGCCGTTGACTTGTTATTTATTTCATTTTCCCCAGCTCAAACAAACAATCAGAAAAATCAAAGAGAATTCTTTTCAATTCTTTTACATTCATTTTTCCTTATTCCATTCCATTTTATGACCTAGGCTAAGATTTGACGTGAGCACTGCGGTAACTGCACTCTAGCCCTTTAGATTTTACAATGACTTTCTGGTTCGGGGGAAGGACGAGAACATAGTAGTTTAAAAAAGACATATATATATATATTATACTACAATTAAAACTAAATAATTTAAAATAGGAAAATTCATAAAATATTTTTAAATATTTCATAATTTGATATGTGTCGTTCTTCATATATCTTTAAAAAATTTTAAAAATCTTGATGTATATTTATTCCCTGAAACGACTTTGAATAATAACTATTTAACGACCACTTCGGCCATAGATCATGTTTCAATTTTTAAGTTTACAATATGCCATTATTTTTATGTGGGGGCATTTTATATAAAAATAAAAATAATTACAAAAATACTTAAAGAATAATAAAATTATAAATAGTAATTAAAATTGAAATAAAACTAATAATCCTTAAATATTAAATATATATAAACTTTAAACAAATTAATTTTTCTTTTCATTGTTTTTGACCTTTCTTGATCATTTATGAATCTTCTCTTCCATTAAAATATTTACAGTTATAGACACATAATTAGAGCTGTCAAAATTTGACCCAACCCGAAAACCCGTCCGTTTTTATCCGAACCCGAAACCCGACTGAACCCGAAAATATTTAAATATAATAAACCTGAAACCCGATTGGGTAAAACCCGAAATGACCCGAACCCGAAATGACCCGAAAAATTTATAACCCGAAATGACCCGAACCCGAAATGACCCAAAATAATAGTAATTAAAAATTAGCCAAACTCGAATAATATGAAATAATAGTGACTAAATTGTCCCATACCTGAATGACCCAAAAATATGACAAAAAATTGATTTAAACTTAGTATATCCAAATGAAATTCAGAATAGACATTGTATTGAAAGTTCTACAATCTATATGTTGTATATTCTTAGAGAAATTAGGTATATATTTATATTATAATTTTTTCAAAAATATTAACCATGACCCGAAATAACCGAAACCCGATTCTATCTAACACTATTACAACCCGAACCCGAAATGACCCGAACCCGAAAGACCCGAACCCGAAATGACCCGAAAGTTTAATGACCCGAACGGATATTGACCCGAAAAGATATGACCCAAAACCCGAACGGATAACCCGTTTGACAGGCCTACACATAATGACCAAATACTATATGATATAGATATGTCAATCTATAAACAAAAATAATATAATATACAATGATGTAGTTGTATAAAATTTAACCCACCATGTGGCACATTAATTTATCTTTAATACATTAATTATAGCTAGAACCACTAAACATATTGATAAATAGAGAGAAACTAATAATAATTTTATTTCTTGTATTACTATTGATTGTGTGACATAGTGGGTTGAACTTTCTAATTAAAATTATAAGCAACTAACTCATCTTATATTAAATTAGTTTTATTTATAAATTGACCTATATATGATTATCATATAATAATTAATCATTACTTAATTGTAACTACAAATATTTTAATTAAGAAGAAGAGTGATAAATAAAAAACAATGAGACAAAATATAATCTTTAAAAAAATTTTGTGCATGTTAAAATTTAAGAACTATTAATTTTATTCCAAAATTTTATAAATTTTTAGTTACTTTTTATATATTTTTTATATTTTTGTAGTATTTTTATTTTTTGTTGAAATTTCCATAAAATGCACCGAATAAAAAAAGTAGCAAATTGTGGACTTGAAATATCTGCAATGCTTGTGTTAGGGGTAAAATAGTTATTAAGTAGAGGTATATTATGAAAGAACAAGTTTTGTTTAAAAATAATTATTGTTAAAAAAAGCCTCGGGTTTTGTCTCTGTCCCAATTAAGAACAATTTTCGGTGAAAAAGTCTGTTGGGTGAAAATTCACCTTAATCAGACAAAACTGAACCGAGTGACAATATATTACTAAGGGTATGTTCACTTCATGCAATGAAAACAAAATAGAACCAATAAAGAGGATGGAATGGGGAGAAAGGAAAAAGATCCCCCTTGATTAAAAAGTCCATTTGGTTTTAACTTGAAAACAGAATAATTATGAATCATTCCTTTTTGTTTTTTTGTTTTGAATATAAGAGAATCACCATATTAAAAAAAATATACTTGTTTTATTCAATGTTAACATAATGTAATAATTTTGTTTCCCAATCTTAGAATGATACATTCATTGATAAACATATTAATAGTTAAACAAAATATATATCAAACATAATCTTAATTATATATTCAGTAAAAATATAAACACTACAATCAAATAAGCAATTATTAATTAATTTATCAATCAAAATAACAATTATTAATTATTTTTTTAATCAAAATTGGTTTATAATTCAAAATATTTACAATATATTATAAATATTTATCTAATACATACATTACATAATGTTTAATATTTTAAGAATAAGTTTATATGTGATACCTTGTTTTATATTTCTCAATATCTTTTGGTATTAACTAAAATATTTTAGTTCACATTAGATTAAATAATATTTAGTTTTAATTATTAATTATAAATAATACAAAATTTATTAAAATAAATAAAATAATAACTCTTTTCAATAAAGTGAACTGTTTATGATAATGAAATAATTAATAACGACTATCTTAGTTATAGTACTTATAATATAGTCATTTATTTCATTAGTAAGTTTTTTTTAAAAAAATTATGTATAATTTTTAAATCAAAATTTTTTTAAATGTTTTTTTAAATATAATTATATGTAGTATTATATATATATATATATATATATATATATTAAATCGAATTATTTAGTATATAACAAGAAGAACTAAATAAATCATTGTAAATATTTTATATAATATATACAATATCTAACATACTTGCTCGTAAGTAAATTCTGTACTTTTAATTTTTATTTAAGTCTACCCATAATTAATTTAGATTGATATATTTATTATCAATTATTATGATTGAAACTAGAATAAGGATTATATTTCATATTTATATATCTTTTTAATTCTTAAAATATTTATGTAAATTAAACAATGTTGGAATATGTGATGAAAGAGATGATGGAAAGGAAGAAAGGGAATACTATTCTCATGATTTTAGGGGAATGGAATAAAGGTATTGGGGTGTTTTCAAAACTGAAAAGAAGGGAAACATAAACATTAAGGGGGGGTTTGTTATGGGGTAATCATATTCAGGAATGAGAAAGAGAATATATTACCCCAAAACCATCTTTCTGATTCCCCTACCAGGGAATGAGATTCTATTTCCCTAGTACACTTTGACCGATGACATATGACCATGATCGATGACTTGATGACCATTGACCCGGTGTGACTGAAGAATGTTGATATGCATATTAATGATCGTTGACCGGAAGCCATTGATCATTGACCGGCGGACCGGGATCGGTTATTTATTCATTTCCCCCAGCTCAAACAAATAACAGAAAAATAAAAAAGAAATATTTCATTCCTTTTTATCAATTTCCTAATTCCATTCGTTCTCACACTTGAAACAACAGACCCCTAAAAATATAAACAAAATTATCACGAAAGAGTTCATTTCCTTTCTTAAGACCCCACACCTACAATATAGCGACACAACATTGGTGGGATTTTAAACCTACGACTAGCAAGTGCGTCTTACTCGCAGAGAGTTTAGCGTACGAGAGATGGAGGAATATACCAATTCTAAAATGGTCCCCACAAAAAAGGAGGGTTTGCGGTTTACTAGAGCCTAGTAAGATCTTCGCATATGTCCAAATCAGTAGAACTTGGGATGTTCGAATAAACAACAAAAACATGGGTTAGTTGAATGAGTAGGGGGAATGGGTGATAATATTGACTAATACGTAATACGTATTGTTTTCCTTGTATAACTTATTTATTTTATATTAGTTTAGTAGATTACTTCAGCGTTTAGATTCTCTTGGCGTTGTTTAGATTTTATTGTTTTTTCATTAGTTGTCTATCTATATATAATGTACCACGGCAGATTATGTACGCAAATTCGGTGTGGGGGTCCGTGTGCAAGGTAGGATGTGAGAACTGATTTGGCAGTTACAGTCAGCAGTGAGGACTGTTTTGCTGATGGATGTGTTTTTATTATATAACTTTAAATGCTTATAACTTTTAATATATAAGTCCAAAATGAAAAAAAAATTATACCACTGTTCATCTAAATTCAAGCTCTTCAAAACAAGACCAGTTATGTATATGTTTT
>CM041777.1:172177206-172205277 GCA_023374045.1 Limonium bicolor
AATATGTGTCATTCTAGTTTTTTGACACGCTTTTTTCCACTTGTAACCCTACTATTCAACACAAAAGTAATTATTATCTAGATGGAAAAGTAAAAAGTAGGGACGCCATTGTTCTATTTTCCTTAATAAGTGTGTAAGTTTCTAGAATGACAAATAATTTGAATGGAGGAGTAGCTTATAAGCAGGGGCGGACGCACTTGTGTGCGTAGCGTGTCTATTGACACATATTAAAAAGAAATTTTTGGAAATTGTATTTATTTATTATAATTAGTTGTAATTAATTTATTAATTTGACACTCAACTATTGGATATACTGTATGGACTTATGAGTTTTGGCTTTTTAAACTCATATATCACTGTAGAGCTTTGTATTATATATACAATTATTTTTAAGAAACCCTATCTGAACACCCTATTTTATTCACATCAAGCCACAACAGTAGCATCACAGCAAGGTAACAACACCATGAATATTATATTTGGAACATTAAGAGTCGTAGAAATCTAATCTGATGTATAAATTATAACTTCTTAGTATTTGATGTCATTTTTCATTTGTTTATTAGTACAATAATGAATGTTTTATAACATTATAAGTAATGATCTATATTTTGACACCTATAATATGAAGTTCTGGGTCCGCCACTGCTTATAAGTATATAGATGAATTGCTAATTCATTTAGGGGAGTGGCTCATATGCTGCATACTTGCAGTTGCTGGAATGCTGCAGCCTCCAATAAAAAACAACGATCTACGTGTGACTAATTAAATAGAATAGAGAAAAAATATTTATATATAGCTAGTAGTTAATTAGTATGTTTACAACAGTGAAAATTGTGTGCTGCACATGTTTCGTACTTATTTTTAGTTTCTTGTTTTGTAAAAATAGTTATTTTTATAGTTTAACTTTATCCTAAAAATAAAATGTGAATATACATGAGAAATTATTATAGTTATTCTACTATATGTTAGCATTTTTATCAAAATTCTAAAAATTCAAAATTATTGCAATTCTTAATTTTTAGCTTTAAAAAAAGAAAAGGTATGTCCTTACAGAGATGAGTTATAAATGTTTCTTCAAATAATATTTCAAAATACTTCGTACTTTTTACTTAAACATAAAATGACAAAAATTATAGGAGTATATTTTAATCATGGATTCAGAAGTCGGTGTCTAAATCATGAAATAAATTCGCATTGGTGACACATGTTTAAATTCAACTGGCTTGTAAGAGATAAAATGTCCTAATCCTTAGACTTCAAACTCTACAACGTCAAACGGTGTTAGACTTTTTAACAATGTTAACAATATTAATGATATTAATTGCCTTCACCGGGGTTAGCCGTCTTTGGGTCCTTTAGCTATAGGAAGTTAATTAGTGCCTTTGTTTCTATGGGGTTCGATAACCTAAACAGATATATTGTTTCAAGCCTTTAACTTCAAACCCTACAATTATATGTGACAGTGTTAACATATCTGTAACGGTTGTCTACCATCTTTAGCGATGTTAGCCATCCTCTAGTTGACCATTAACCCATCTTTTAGCTTATGATTCTTTAGGGTAGTTTTAGGGTTTGTGGTGTATGTTAATCTTTTTTAACTTGTTCTATACTTTATAGTGTCATCACTGACTCGGCAGATTTTTAGGGTTTGTGGTTTAGGGTTTAGGGTCGTTGGACCCTTCGATGTTTTTAGCATTCTTAGGGAGGTTTTTAGGGTTTGTGGTGTAGGGTAATTATTTTAACTCATTCAATATTATAATGTCACCACTGACTCGACATATTTTAGGGTTTATGGTTTATGCCTCTTATACAAACCCTAAAAATGCCTTCAACATTTTTTTAGCTTCTCTATGGTGGTTTTATGGTTTGTGGCGTAGAGCAATCTTTTTAAACTCATTTTATACTTTATAATGTTGCAATTGACTCGACAATAAGCCTTCGACGATTTTAGCTTTCCTATGGTGGTATTAGGGTTTGTGGCATAGGGTAATCTTTTTTAACTCGTTCTATACTTTATAATGTTGTCGTGACTCGACAAATTTCAGGGTTGGTGGTTTAGGGTCGTTAGACCCTAAACCCTCTACTACAAACCTTAAAATTGCTTTCGACGTTTTTAGCTTTCCTAGAGTGGTTTTTGGGATGGGTTTGTGGTGTAGGGTAATCTTTTTTATTTATTCTATTCTTTATAATGTCGACACTGACTCGACAGGCTATTAGGGTTTGTGGTTCAAAGATTAGGGTCGTGAGACCCTAATCCCTTCACTACAAACCCTAAAAATGCCTTGATGTTTTAATATTTTCTAGGGTGGATTTTGGGGTGGGTTTGTGGTGTAGGGTAATATTTTTTAACTAAGTCTATACTTTATAATGTCGCAACTGACTTGGCAATAAGCATTTGACATTTTAAGATTTCCTAGAGTGGTTTTTGGGGTGGGTTGTGGTGTAGGGTAATCTTTTTTTATTCATTCTATTCTTTATAATGTCGACACTGACTCAACAAGTTTTTAGGGTTTGTGGTTCAAGGATTAGGATCGTTAGACCCTAATCCCTTCACTACAAACCCTAAAAATGTCTTCGACATCTTAATATTTCTAGGGTGGATTTGGGGTGGGTTTGTGGTGTGGTGTAGGGTAATCTTTTTTAACTAAGTCTATACTTTATAATGTCGTAACTGACTCGGCAATAAGCCTTCGATGTTTTAAGATATCCTATGGTGATTTTTGGGTTGGGTTTGTGGTGTAAGGTAATATTTTTTTATTCATTCTATTCTTTATAATATCCACACTGACTCGACAGGTTTAGGGTTTGTGGTTCAGGGAACAGGGTCGTTAGACCCTAATTCCTTCACTACAAACCCTAAAAATGCTTTCAATATTTTAATATTTTCTAGGGTGGATTTTGGGTAGGTTTGTGGTATAGGGTAATCTTTTTTTAACTAAGTCTATACTTTATAATATCCCAACTGACTCTACAATATGCCTTCGACGTTTTAAGATTTCCTATGGTGGTTTTTGGGGTGGGTTTGTGGTGTAGGGTAATCTTCTTTTCTTCATTATATTCTTTATACATAATGTTGACACTGACTCGACAAAATTTTAGGGTTGTGGTTTAGAGATTAGGGTCGTTTACTATTAGTTTCAGAATTATATGTCATTCGTACAGTAATAAATATGCCATAAGTTTACGTAGTACTAGCCATGATTCCATATCGTTAATATGAAAAACTACTGAATTCATTTTTAACTTTCCAAATAATAGGTTAACCATTTACGATTGACATGTTAACTATTTACGAATGACAGGTTAACCATTTACATGCGACAGGTTAACCATTTAAATGAGACAGGTTAACCATTTACATGCGATAAGTTAACCATTTACATGCGACAGGTACATGTAACAGGTTAACTATTTACGATTCAATGAGTCTTAGCTATAACTATGCGTAGCTATCTTTGGCTACATTTTTCATGGTACAATTTGTATAGTGTAAAAGTACATGTTTTATAAGTTTATTGTACAGTTTATAAAGTTAGTATGTACATTTAGTACAAATTCAGAAATATCACAATTCTATGTATACATGTACATATACACCAGTACAGTTTTGAATGATCAACTGTACAGTTTTAAATGCCTGAATGTACATGTATGTAGCTATCTATAGCTACATGTGGTTGTAGCCAAGAAATTGGGTTTACGATTAACAAGTTAACCATTTACATGCGACAGGTTAACCATTTACATGTGACTGGTTAACCATTTACATGCGACAGGTTAACCATTAATGATTGACAGATTAACCATTTACATGCGACAGGTTAACCATTTACATGCGACAGGTTAACCATTTACATGCGACAGGTTAACCATTTACATGCGACAGGTTAACCATTTACATGCGACAGGTTAACCATTTACAAGCGACAGGTTTACCATTTATGACTGACAAGTTAACCATTTACAAGCGACAGGTTAACCATTTAAGATTGACAGGTTAACCATTTACATGTGGCAGATTAACCATTTACATGCTACAGGTTAACCATTTATGATTGAGAGGTTAACCATTTACATGCGACAGGTTAGCCATTTACATGCGACAGGTTAACTATTTATGATTGACAGATTAACCATTTACATGCAACAGGTTAACCATTTACATGCGACAGGTTAACCATTTACATGCGACAGGTTAACTATTTACATGCGACAGGTTAACTATTTATGATTGACAGGTTAACCATTTACACGCAACAGGTTAACCATTTATGATTGACAAATTAACCATTTACATGCGACAGGTTAACCATTTACATGCGACGGGTTAACGATTTTCAAGTTACAGGTTAATGATTTTCAAGCAACATTTACCAACATTTAAGATTGACAGAAAATATTTCTTCTTTCCAAATTTACTTGTTGACTTTCACATATAACTTAAAATGCATTAGCAAAACACCACAAATTGTCCCTATTAATTCAAAGGGCACCACACTAATTCATGAGCAAACTAAGACATCCGATTTTTAAAATCAGCCTGTATAAGTCAAATTTATAAGGTATATATTTATTTTGATACAAAATTTAAACTAGTTCTTACATAAAATAAATTTAATTTGAATATTATTGTTTTAATTTCATAATTATTTTGGTGTTATATTTTTTAATATAATTTTAATTAAAATTATACAATAAATTTTTTAATTAACATTAAATTCAACATTTATGAAAATATTACTTTTAAATTTGGATAAATATGTATGCTTTTGATACATATATTTAAATTGTTTTAAGTTTAATACATAATGTATATTCTTTTAGTATATAATTTCAAATTGTTTGACACATACTATAGATCTATTCTAAAACATTTAGAGACTAAAAACATTTTCCAACTTTAAATTATGCTATTACTTTATTAAAACATATTCTAATTTTACATTATTTAATAAGAAATATTTGATATTTCCATGCTAACTGATATAATTTAACTAAACAATATATTCAAAAACAAAAATACATCTTTATTGTAAAATAAGAAAAAAACAAATATAATATTACCATTAAAACAATGAAAACAAAAATATAGAAAAAACATAGAGCGAGGAATGTTAATTTAAGAATTTAATTTGAAAAGTCAAGTATACGCATTTTAAAAGTAACATATGAACTGCTCTCAAAAGTAACATATATTGCTCGGCCAACCGCACGTTTCATTTAATTGTAAAATTGTTTTCTTTTGTCGTTTACTTGCAGGAGTGTTGCATATAATTCTGCAGCATATGAGCTGCCAGGAAGAAAATTCAAGTTTTAAATAGTTAATACGTATATTAGAGCAATCTTCTTTGACTCCCATTTCATTGAATATGCATGGTTTACAATCCAATTCCTTATTTGTTGTTAAAAAATTTGAATAAGGGATTGAATTTTCTTAAAAAAATATTACTCCTTCCCTTTAAAATATATGTTGTTTTAGAAATTTGCATACTTATTAAGAAAAGTAGAAAAATGACACATATATTTCTACTTTTTTTTCTATCTAGATTATAATTACTTTTGTTAGCTAGTAGGATTAAAGTGGAAAAATGTGTGTCAAAAAGTAAAATGTTCTATATTTTTTAACAAGATTCTTATCCTAAAAGAAGAGATATTATTAAACAAAGGAGTAAGTAATATTTTTTATAATAAATTTAAAAGTTAAAAAAATGATTAATTTTTGGAAAAATTACATGTCCCATCCATGACATTTGGTGAAATTACACACTCCACCCACGAGGTTTCAAAAATTACTTTCCCCACCCATGTGATTTCCCCAGTTTTAAATTCAACAACTTTTCTAATTTGTGTTCAATATAAATGATGCTTAAACATTATCCGAAATTGATGAAACTTCATATGGATGATGCTAAAGTGTTATATTTTGATCTTATGTCAAATATGAAGTTATTTAAGCTCACACGTGACCCGTGGGTCCCAACGAAACATGTGACATGTGAGTATTTTTTCATTGGGTCCCACAGGTCATATTTGAGCTTTAAAAACTGTAGATTTATCACTGAACCAAAATATAATACTTTAGTATCGTTCATATAAAATTTCATCAATTTCGGACAACTTTAAGCATCTTTTAAATTGAACAAAAAATAGAAAAGTTGTTGGATGTAAAACAGGGTAGACCACATGGGTGGGAAAAGTAATTTTTGAACCTCGTGGTTGGAGTGTATAATTTCACCAAACGTCATCGGGTGGGGCATGTAATTTTTTCTTAATATTTTAATTATAATATAAATTAAAAATTAAATAAATTTGATATAAAAATTAAATATATATATTCACTTACTAATTAGTAACATTAAGTTATATTTAAATACATAACTATAAGCTTGACCTAATAATCAAATTTTATTTTAGATTTGAAAAAAACTAAATTAAAAGAATAAATATTACATATTAATAGTAAAAAAAACAGAATAAATACTATTCATGTGATATTGACCTTATATCTCAAAAGTTATCAAAAGTTACTGTAGTGTATATATGATGTGAGGAATAAAATAAGAATATAAAAAATATAATATATTATTAAATTATTTGTAATAAGTTGTAAACCCTAAAAATATTTTGTGAAATTCACTAGTGAAATTTTCCTATGATTTACTTTATTTGAACAAATAATAAAATAGAGATACTATACCAAATCTTCACTCGCACATGCTTAAAAGACGCTGCAATAATTCTAGTGGGACAGCTATGAACAAAGAGTAGTACTAGGTACATGTGTAAAATAGAATAAACAAAATTCTAGTGTCCTGTAGTCCTCCACTACATATTTTGTACAGCAGCATTGTCTCTACAGTAATGGTTGGTTTACTGTTTGTCAATGTTATGAATAGTGGTCTTTTGGAAGCGCATGAACGATAGGCGGATGATAAGTAGTTAAAAGAGGTTGATGGGTGAGACCCACTAACCCGTGTTTAATATATTTTAAGTTTTTATGTTTTGTAGTTTATTAATTTAATATATTTTTTATCTCTATAACATTTTGCAAAATATATAAAGTTTTTCTAATGTGTGTAAACAATTAGAAAAAGATACACAACATATAAAACTTTAAAACAATTTTAACAAATGACTAAAAATTATTTTAAAAAAGATAATAATTAAGAATGACTAAATAATAAAAATTAAAATCTTTAATAATAACATAAAATGTAAAAATTTCAGACACAATTTAAAAACTATTACAGCACCTGACTTAAAGTTATAATGTAAACAAATAGAACAAAATGAGAAAAAATGATCAAAACTATTACACATGACATAAACTATTGTGTGGCATTCTAACAATTTATGTGTATATCAAAAATTATATTTTTTATCATTTAATCATTTGTCACATTTCTTTTAAAAGTTATACGATATTAATTAGTTTTTTGTGTTTTTTGTTTTTATAATTTTTAGTGGTTTGTTAAAATTGTTTTTAAATTTCATACGGTGCGAGGTATAAAATAGAAATATGAAAATGTATAGCATATCCGAATTTAAACGTAGAGATATTTTGTAATTAAAATGAAATCTCATATTATTTTGTAATAAGTTGCAAATCTTAAAGGTATCTTGTAAAACTTGTTAAAACCTCAAGATCATCTGGTGAAATTTTTCAAAATTATATAACAGTTTATATAGATATAAATAGTATGTTATTAAATTGTCAAAGAAACACAAAAGTTTTTTAGCTAACCTTGTTATTATGTATAACATATGAAAAATAAAATAACTACAAATCATAAATTAATTAAAGAAAAATGACCTCAACGCGCATAAAATTATTATTAAACATTCATATTGTATTTTTGATAAAATAATAATATGAAAGTGGTAAACTAAATTTGAAAAGCTACAATCCAACAAATACTAAATTTATTAAAAATATTTATATAATAATATAGTGTTATATTGATTTATATTTAGTAACTAAAAATGGTCCTTTCTTTTTTTTTATCAGAATGGACTTATATATTATTTAGCTGGAATTACAATGAAGGTTTCTCACGGGTTAGCACCGGCAGAATGTTTGCCGGTGGAACCGCAAGCATAGTACACCCCCTATTGGCACTATGGGCCATACTAGCTAGGGAGTCTGCCAAACAGTTTTGTTCCCGATAAATAAACCTTATACAACACTGATTTAGAGAATTTACAATACTCCTGCAACTGGTGACAATATTCTCCAAGGGATGGTTTGCCTGGACTCCTCTAGACAGCAAAGTAACAGCATCATACGAATCCGTTTCCACCATAAGTCCCTAAAAACTGAAGTTTCGTGCCATACTTAGTGCATCAAAAACACCCCATAGCTCGGCTTCTAGGATACTTGTGTCTCCTAGGTTCCTTAGAAACTCACAGATCCAGCCACCCTGATTATCTCTGCCAACACCTGCTGCTGTTGCCTCTCCCGATCTTCTCCTTGATGCATCTATGTTGAATTTCAGGAATCCTGCGGGAGGAGGTACCCATCTCCTGTTCTATTCTCGTTCACTTGCTTCAGTCCCTGTAATGGGAAAAGAAGGAATACAGATCATACAGCTTTGCAGTTATGAAAATAAAACATTCATTGGCAGGTAAGGATCAACAATATTATTATGGAATTTGACATTTCTCCAATGCCGAAGTGTATGACATGTAACTGCAAACAGTTGAGCCCATTTCATGTCACCGAAACGAGCAATGACAGCTTTGCTATTCATGTTAGATAGCAGCCAGTCATCAAAATGTAAATTCGGTGAGTCACAAACTATATCCACATCATCCACAATCGATTTCCAAACACTTTCTGCAACACTACAATGTCTAAGGATATGTTCTGCATCTTCCATGTCTCCACAAGAACTACAATTTTGGTTAGCAATAAGTCCAAATCTGTAAAGTAAAGCCTTAGTTTTCAGGGCATTATGAGTTGTGAGCCAAAGAAAGCATTTAATCTTTTCAGGCATTTTAAGCTTCCATATCACTTCCCAAATTTCTTTTTTAGCATTAACATGATCCAAGCTAGCGTACACATTAGCCACAGTAAGCTGGCCATCTCTACTATCAGACCATATCAGGCAATCAGCCCCAGTTACCTCGGGAATAAATTTGCTAGAAAGGGTGGTCAGAATTCTTGGAGGTAACACAGATGATAGTTGGTCGAATTTCCAACCAGTATTAGGGATCCAGAGCTGGGCAACACTAGCATTTAAGTCAACATTCTGATTATTCTGCATAAAGGAATGGAAAGGTTTATCATATAGCCATTTATCCAGCCAAAAAGAAATGGACTGCCCATCACCTAGTTTCCACCTAGAACCAGATGCTATAAATCTCTACTGTCCCAAATTTTTCCAGACACCGGAGGCTGATCAGGTCTGGGGGTTTCTATACTTATTCCTAAGGACTTTCACCCAGATATTATCCTGATTTTGGAGAAATCTCCAACTTAATTTAGCAAGACAAGCTTTATTCATAATACCAATATTTCTTAGACCTAGACCTCCCTCAGATTTTGGTCTACAGATGGTAGGCCAAGCAACTGTGTGCAGTTTTCTGGCATTCTCTCTATGACCCCATAGGAAGCATCTACAGATCTTATCAATTTGGGGACAGGTATTACTAGGCAGTTTCTGGGACATCATGTGGAAGGTGGGAGTAGACTCAATAACTGATTTCGCTAAGACCAAGCTGCCAGCAAAGGATAATGAATTAGCTTTCCATCCTGCAACTCTCAATCTAATTTTTTCCACCAAATGAGAGAAGAGATTCGAGTTAGATCTACCTTGAACTAGGTTGATACCAAGATATTTACCAAAATTGTCGGACAGGGGGATGCCAACAGTTTGGCTCAATCTGATTTTCTTTCCAGGCAAGACATTTTTAGAGAAAATCAATCTAGATTTTTCCAAGCTAATTATATCACCTGAAACAGCACAAAATATATCCATAACAGATTTCATGATCAGGACATTTTCCTCAGTTGCAGATCCTAAGAGCACTAAGTCATCAACAAAAAATAAATGGGAGATAGCAGGGCCCTTGTGACAGAGTTTGATTGGTTTCTAACTCTTATTCGCTACATGCCAGCCTATAATGTGGGACAGTCTCTCCATACATAAGACAAAGAGGTATGGGGAGAGCGGGCCCCCTTGCCTAATGCCTCTAGAAGGGGTGAAGGGATCAGATTGGCATCCCTTCCATAGGATCCTCATGCTTACCGACTCAACACAAAACATGACTAAATCCACCATTGATCTAGGAAGATTAAGACATTGTAGAGTATCTCTTATGAAGGTCCAAGAGAGTCTATCATAAGCCTTTTCAAGGTACACTTTGACAATTACCCACCCATCCTTAGATTTGGTTTTCCTCATCGAATGAAGAACCTCTTGCATAATGATGTGGTTGTCTTGAATATGACGGTTGGGAACAAAACTATTTTGGAAAGGGGAGACTAAATCTGGGAGAAGACCCTTGATTCTATTAGCTAGAATTTTGGAGATAATTTTATAAGAGACATCACAGAGAGCAATAGGTCTAAACTGCTTTATAGAGATGGGACTAGAGATTTTAGGAATAAGACAAAGGAAAGTGTCATTAGTCCTCTTATCAAATTCCCCAGAAGTAAAAGCTTTGTGCACGAAATCATAGACCTCCAACTTAATAGTCTCCCAATGATTCTTATAAAACCAAGCATGGAAGCCATCAGGACCAGGGGCTTTCAGACTTCCCATGGCTTTAATGACGTCCTCCACCTCTTGAATAGAAGGGGTGACTGACAAGGATTCTAATTGGGCATCATGAATTATGGGGAAGTTGTGACCTAGATTGGTAACCCTTTCAGTGGGTTCCTTAGTGTACAAGTTTGAGAAAAAAGAAACAGCTAGGTTCATAAGACCCTCATCACCCTCAATCTTATTCCCAACACTATCCTCCAAACTGAGCACTCTAGACCTAGCTCTTCTGACTAAGGTTTTCCTATGGAAATAGCTAGTATTCTTATCCACATAACATAACCATTTCTCCCTAGATTTTTGGAACCAAAGGGATTCCTTAGCTAGCAAAGTTTTTTCTAGATCCGCACTTAAACTTTTCTCCAAATTCCTAAGGAAAAGGTTTTGGCTTTTCTCCAAAGCCTTTTGAACACCAGCAATTCTAGCTAGAAGTCTCTTCTTTTTCCAAAAGATATTTCCAAACACTCTCTTATTCCATGTATCTAGGATATCAGCCAAGCCCGAAAGATTAAGAGGGACGCTTTGACCCGAATCCAGGAGTCATGGATCAGCTGGTTATACTCATCATGAGAAGACCAAGCGATCATGAATCTAAAGGGTTTAGGGGCCTTGGGTCTAGGGTCTCTATTATGAAAACAGGTCAATATTGGAAAGTGGTATGAACCTACTCTAGGCAAGACTACACATCTAGTCATTGAGAATTGTTCAAACCAATTACAGGAAACAAGGGATCTATCTAATTTAACAAAAACAGATCCATTCGACCAAGTATAATTACAACCCTCCGAGGGGACCTCCATGAGGCCGTTAGCATGAAACCAATCCAAAAAAGCTCTACTGCCCCTATTCATAGATCTAACCCCTCCTTTTTTATCAGCTAAGGATAAAATAGAGTTAAAATCCCCCGTAAGGATCCAAGGAAGATCATTTTTAGGCAAGCATGACAAAGAATTCCATAGGGAGATTTTGGCCACTTCATCAGGTTTAGCATAAACAAAGGTAGCAAAATTAGAAAACTTATCAACCGTTATACAAACATGGATAAATTGACTATCAGAGGTAATCACATCAATATTCACCGAGTTATCCCACAAGAGCCATAGGCCACCACTAAAGCCATATGCATCAACACAGAATTTATTAGGAAAGCCTATTTTCCTAGTAATCTCATCCGCATGAGCCCCACTAATCCTAGGCTCGCAAAGAAAGATAACGTGAGGTTTATGAATAGAAATCAAAAATTCTTAATACAAGGAGAAAAGATCTCTTAGCAGCACCCCTAACATTCCAAGCTACCAATTAAAATTAAAATTTTAATAAACAATAACTCACTTACAATTAAAATTTTAATAATTAGTATTATAATACAATTTAATATTTTTTATATAGATGATAGGTTTTTATCTAAGCCTCTTAGACTTCTTAAATATATAGTTAAGACGTTCAAGCTTTTCAGCTCATATTAGTTATGAGTGTCGTTCGGCACTAACATAAACCCAACACAAATGCCATCATATTTGGACTAACATATGTTAGTGTGGACTATTTTATTTGGTTCTGTTGTTCAATTGAGTGACATGTTTCGCCCGCAGCATATGCTGTTATTTCCGTACCGCCCCTTCACTTTTACCTTTATTCTTCTTCTTTGCAATTACTATAGGTGTTAAAAAAAACCGAAACCGCATAACCGAAACCGGTAAAACCGACCGAAAATTCGGTTAACCGAACCGGTTAAATAAGCCGGTTCCGGTTATCACTTTTAACCAAACCGGTTAACCGGATTAACCATTTTACTATTTATAAATTAAAAAATATAGATTTTCTAAAAGTCTTTATACACTTTCCTTTCTTCCTTTTCAATTCTAATCCTTACATTTGTGTTAGATAAAATAAGTTTTGAATTAAAAGATATGGAAATCGATGAAGGTCGGATTTTTTATCATATAGTTATCTTACAATTAATATTTCATATCATTACTATAATATTTTCTATAAAACTTGTAGGAATGAAGAAGCTCACATCGGAGCTACCTATAATAACAATTGTTGAGTCTCTCGACTTTTCAAGTGATTGGTGAAATTTGGTAGGTATTTGTTAACAGTACTTAGTTGTTGTAAGTTAATGATAAAGTTTAGTTGTTGTTATGTAATGACACAATTTAGATGTGATGTAAAGAAAAACTAAGATGACTTGCTGCAATAACAAAACTTATGATGTAGCAAAATTTTATGATTTTAATTATCTGCAGTAATTTAAAATAACACATTTTTTCTTTATCTGGTTTACGGTTAACCGGAAAAACTGTATCGAACCGGCGGTTAACCGTTTAACCGTTTCTAAATGAAGCGGTTATGATTATCAATATTGACTAACCGCTAAATGCGGTTAACCGGTTATGAACACCCGTAGCAATTACTGTGACTTCATATTAAAATACTAATTCACAATATACTCTCTCTGTTCAACAATATCTGTCGTTTTAGGATGTGAATGTTGTTCAAAAATATATGACATTCTAGCTTTTCGGCACACTTTTTTTCACTTTTAACCCTATTATTCAACACTAAAGTAATTATTATCTAGATAGAATAGTAAAAAATAGGGATACATGTGTAAAGTTTCTACTTTTCTTAATAAGTATGTGATAAGCCGCAGACTTATCATATTTTATGTGTTAGATTTAGTATTATATTTATCTAAATAAGGTTAAATATATGTTATTTATGTTTATTATGTGTTAAAGTATATTATTGTACAGACTTATGTTTTTATGCAAGGAATGGTTTTCTAGGCAAAAGTTCAGATGATGCCGGACTGCATGCCGGATAAATCCTGCACACACGAGTAGAACGGAAAAGGAGCTTTGCCGGAGGCGATGCCGGGTAAAGTCTATCCGGCATAAGTGTAAAGTCGCTTCGGTTGACCATACGACAGCACATGTGTTCCACGTGATTTCCAACCGCTGTCGGATACAATGCCGGATATCTCCTACCCGGCATATGCACTGTTTGGGCGGAATTGGCGGTTTTGACCGTTAACAGTTGGGCACATTTCCCACGTGTGCCGGCTACCAACGACCTGGCACGACGCCCGGCAACAGACACAATTGAGCCCTATAAATAGGCCAAGAGTCTATATCATTTGACACACTTCAACATCACATTATACTCTATTCACGTCTCTATTTCCACTCCACTCCACTGTTGGTGTCCAAGGAACGTCTACAGATCCATCCACGCAAGAGAAGAAGAAGACCTTGTCGGGTTAAGGCTATGAGCATTTCATTCCCCCCCCCTTGTATTCTCTTCTTGTAGTTGTGTGGATGGTGATGTAGAATCCTTGTTAGGTTTTTGGTTGGGAAGATTTCCTTGTAAAACTCTTATGATCATTTATGGAATTTTCAAGTTTATTAACCCGAGTTCTAGTCTTCATGCAAAGTAGAATGAAGTAGCTATTTATTTGCTTATCTCTAAGTCCTATTTGAGGCTACAAAAGCAAGAGTAGGATAGATTAGGATTTTGGTGATCTTTAATATTGTTGTCATGAAAAGGGGCAACAAATGCTAAGGTTTAGGGTTAATCTCTTATTCCCCATTGTTCTGGTTGTATTCGCGGCATTAGCTATGCACGATACAAGTGTGGATGATGAGTTCTTGTTGTCAGACCAAGAAACAAGAAGTGTTATTTACGGAATGTACTGATAAGTGCAAAACATATATACTTATTAAGGTTTAATCACCTTATAATTTACAGCATTTTTAGTAATGTTTCTCACTTATCTTGGGTTTTTCCTATATTTATGTTGTTATATTAACTGATGTATTATATGTGTTAAAATGTAGGAAAAATGACAAATAAAGACATATATTATAAGGGATTAAAGAAACTCATGCGACATGCACGCAGAGGAAGCGTGTCCGCCCAAGTACCACCTCATTATAGGCGGACGTGAGTAACATAAGAGGCAACCGCCTTATAATAGGCGGACAACACATAGAGGCAACCGCCTCAATATAGGCGGACGTGACCATGAAGAACCGCCCAAGTACCACCTCATTATAGGCGGACATGAGTAACATACAACCGCCTATTAACATGCGGACAAGAGAGGAGAATGTACGCAAGAGAAGACCGCCCCATATTAAGCGGACATGTAGCGGACGTGTGTAAATGTCCAGGAAATCAACGGGTTATCTTCTTCGCCGACTCGCTCTGCAAGTTGATTCCGCCATATCCATTAGCAGTCGGCGCCTACCAGAAATCACGCACGCGTTGCAGCCCTGTCCCCTGCAATCAATGAGCTGCAATCAAATGAGGAGCTGCAATCAATGGGCAATGAACGTGCTTCAATCTGCCTCTTCTCCTTCCTCTATAAATACCACGCTCCATTTACCTTGTCCAGTGTCCTTCCAGAGGTTCCTTCCGTGGTTCCTCCTGGAGTTCCAATTCACACCATCATTCCATCTTCTTACCACTACACTTTCACTCACTCGTTCATTTCATTTCTAATCTCCCGCTTCTTCATTTGTTTTCTTTACATCTCATTATTCTCACCTCTAGTCTCACGTATTTAAATAGAAGATCAAACTATTTAATATGTTAGGCTAGTTTACGTATGCTCTGGGAATAATTATTATGTGTTGTATTAATTATGCAATATGTTTTACTGGTTTTAATTTTAATGAAGTTTGTTACGCTTAAAGGTTTTCTCGCATCTTTTTAATAAATGTCATGAGTTTATTAAATTGCTTTACTAAGTCTATTTGATCAGACCAGGTGATAAATAGATAGGTTAATTAAGCCGTAAATCTGTAGAAAGCTTATTATGATTAATAAGTTAGTATTTTCAGATGCAATAATAAAATCCTCATACTCCTCTGCCGTCCACCAGTGGGTGCTTGAGTTTTCATCGGACCTTGCACAACTGGAACGAGTTCTTATGAGGCTATGATTTAGTCCTTAAGAATAAAAATAGGATCTTGTCAAACTATTATAATTAAACCAGTAACCCTAGCATGAAAGAGCAGATAATATTAATCTGAACCGGAGTCCCGTTTAGTTTATTTGTTAACTTAGTTTATTTAATCTTTCCTTTTTATTTATAAAAACAAGTCAATTAATCCCCCTCTTGTGACACGCTTAGGTACTATAATATGTACATTAGTCCACGGTTCGATATCCGGTCGCTTACATTTTTACTATACTACCACGACCGGGATTTGTTTGCAGCCCGACGTTTATTTTGAGTTTTTAATTTCTTTTCTTTTATTTTTACACCAGTTTAACCACTCACCATATAACGTCTGCAAAATGGCGCCGTTGCCGGGGACTAGATTTATTCTAGTTCCTAAGCCCCGGATTATTCACCTGTTAATTATAAATATTCTGTTTAAATTCTGTTAATATTATGTTCATAATATTTTATTTACTGATTTAATTAATTATAATATTTTGTTTATATTATGTCCATAGTATTTTGTTTATTGTTATTATTTTATCTACTATATTTTTGTTTATATTATTTTGTTGTTTCTAACTTCGGACATTAATTTCGGCTGACTCTCCTCCGGACATCTGACTTCTGACATCTAATTACTAACTCTTATTTATTGTCATTTAATTTCCATGTCCTTCAATTTCCAGTATACTAATACTACTTATAATTTCTGTCATTTAATTTCTGTCATTTCTTTCCATTGTCTCTAACTACTAACATTTAAATTTCTGTCAATTAACTACTAACTTATAATTTATATCCATTTTTATTGTAATTTTTTAATGTACATATCTTATCCTATTTGTTACGTTACGAAACATGTTTCCGTTAAAATAATAAAAAAAAAGAATGGCGAACAGAGCCCAGGCAGCCGTGTCCGCCTAATTGCACGCGGTCAAGCATGCGGACAAGAGAAATAGGCGTGACCGCCTAATAACACGCGGACGCCACTCAACGTGACCGCCTAAAACGACGCGGACGACACACAACGCGTCCGCCTAAAGACGAGCGGTCGAGTCTCGAAATAAAAAAAAAGAGAGGGCTTAAACGACGCGTTTCGAATTACTCCCGTTCTTCCCCTATTCTCCAGCTCGAACTCGCGACGAAGAACAGAAGAGAACAAGCAGGCGCGCGACTAGCCCCAGCTCTCAATTGTTATTTTTATTTTTGTTTTATTTTATATTTCTTCTGGTTTACTACATTTTGTAGACTCATACTGTTTTAACCTTGTCAAACTTTTGTTACATACAGGAAGGTAACAGATCAGTTTACTTTATGTTTATGTTTTATGCAGTTCTTTCTTATTTATGCTTTATTATTTATCGTTTGCCTTCTATTATTTTTTGTGCAAATTTGAGTTCTGTGGCTAATATGTGTTCCTTTTCAGAATAAAATTCTATGTCCAACATATAGCTGAACTCGCCTATGGAAGCCACCTTAGTTGCTCTAGGAATTTCGATATCTTCGGTTGAACACTTGCGCAAACTTAAGTGTGAGGAACGTCCCACCCCTACCAAAGCTTAAGTGTGAGGAAGGATACCTTCCTCAATCTACGATACAAGGGAGTTTCAGTTCTTCCTTTATTATACTAATGTTCAACTATATTTAATTCTTTGAGTCTGTCATATTTGAAAGGTCCTTTTCTTGAATTTAATTCTGAACAATGAGGACATTGCTCCTTAAGTGTGAGGAAGGAGAGACATTTCCCTGAAAATATGACAGTTGTTCGATAATGCCATACTCGCTTTTTGCTACTCTAAACTGCCTATAAAAAATGAAAAAAATGAGATAAAATAATTGTAGAAGTGTCTGAAATTATGTCAAGTGACAACTGAAAGATAGTTTTATTTAAAGGAGTTTGTATAAAATTATTTTCCTTCAAAATACTCTATTTTCACTCAAATATGATAGATCTGCTAGCTGCTGTAAAATCAATTTAGTTTAGCTTGGGATTATGAAATATGTGGAAAGTCAAGGAAAGAAAAGAATAAAGACAAGGTACTCCGCTGTTTATGAATTTCTTACCAAAAACAGGCCTCGTCTATCCGGTTATTAAGTTCTTTGGGGTGCTTAACACCTATCTACCTAAGGTCTCGTGATCTGGGATAGAAGACCCAACACCGCTACAAGGATAGAGAGAAAAGTCTGGGGTACAAAAAAAAATAATGCAATTAAAAAAAATTGTGTGTTTTTGTATATTTAATCTTCGCATTCAGAAAAAAAAATGTAAATAATAAATTGCAATTTATATTTATAAACATGAGTACGTGGTGTTGAAAGGTATTGCGAAATAAGGCATTACTTCACACCCCTTGTCATTCCGGGTTAGAGAATGAAATTGGTTGAAAATCCCAGGTTAATCTAACTTGTTTTCTGCAGTCTAGTTTTTCTATGCTTTTATTAAATTGTTCTTCTTCACTGTTTATAAAAACCTACTTCTTAGAGCAGAATTATTCTTTCAATTGTCACTTTTTCTAAATTCCCTTCTACACTTATTTAATCTTGTTTTATTATTATGGCTTAGAGATAATTATATTCCTTATTTGCTTGAGGACAAGCAAAAGTCAAGTGTGAGGAAGTTTGATAAGTGCAAAACATATAGACTTATTAAGGTTTAATCACCTTATAATTTGCAGCATTTTTAGTAATGTTTCTCACTTATCTTGGGTTTTTCCTATATTTATGTTGTTATATTAACTGATGTATTATATGTGTTAAAATGTAGGAAACATGACAAACAAAGACATATATTATAAGGGATTAAAGAAACTCACACGACATGCACGCAGAGGAAGCGTGTCCTCCCAAGTACCACCTCATTATAGGCGGACATGAGTAACATAAGAGGCAACCGCCTTATAATAGGCGGACAACACATAGAGGCAACCGCCTCAATATAGGCGGATGTGACCATGAAGAACCGCCCAAGTACCACCTCATTATAGGCGGACATGAGTAACATACAACCGCCTATTAACATGCGGACAAGAGAGGAGAATGTACGCAAGAGAAGACCGCCCCATATTAAGCGGACATGTAGCGGACGCGTGCAAATGTCCAGGAAATCAACGGGTTATCTTCTTCGCCGACTCGCTCTGCAAGTTGATTCCGCCATATCCATTAGCAGTCGGCGCCTACCAGAAATCACGCACGCGTTGCAGCCCTGTCCCCTGCAATCAATAAGCTGCAATCAAATGAGGAGCTGCAATCAATGGGCAATGAACGTGCTTCAACTCTGCCTCTTCTCCTTCCTCTATAAATACCACGCTCCATTTACCTTGTCCAGTGTCCTTCCAGAGGTTCCTTCCGTGGTTCCTCCTGGAGTTCCAATTCACACCATCATTCCATCTTCTTACCACTACACTTTCACTCACTCGTTCATTTCATTTCTAATCTCCCGCTTCTTCATTTGTTTTCTTTACATCTCATTATTCTCACCTCTAGTCTCACGTATTTAAATAGAAGATCAAACTATTTAATATGTTAGGCTAGTTTACGTATGCTCTGGGAATAATTATTATGTGTTTGTATTAATTATGCAATATGTTTTACTGGTTTTAATTTTAATGAAGTTTGTTACGCTTAAAGGTTTTCTCGCATCTTTTTAATAAATGTCATGAGTTTATTAAATTGCTTTACTAAGTCTATTTTGATCAGACCAGGTGATAAATAGATAGGTTAATTAAGCCGTAAATCTGGAGAAAGCTTATTATGATTTAATAAGTTAGTATTTTCAGATGCAAGAATAAAATCCTCATACTCCTCTGCCGTCCACCAGTGGGTGCTTGAGTTTTCATCGGACCTTGCACAACTGGAACGAGTTCTTATGAGGCTATGATTTAGTCCTTAAGAATAAAAATAGGATCTTGTCAAACTATTATAATTAAACCAGTAACCCTAGCATGAAAGAGCAGATAATATTAATCTGAACCGGAGTCCCGTTTAGTTTATTTGTTAACTTAGTTTATTTAATCTTTCCTTTTTATTTATAAAAACAAGTCAATTAATCCCCCTCTTGTGACACGCTTAGGTACTATAATATGTACATTAGTCCCACGGTTCGATATCCGGTCGCTTACATTTTTACTATACTACCACGACCGGGATTTGTTTGCAGCCCGACGTTTATTTTGAGTTTTTAATTTCTTATCTTTTATTTTTACACCAGTTTAACCACTCACCATATAACGTCTGCATGTACGATGCCGGATGTAGTGCCGGATGGAAGTTGTCCGGCACATTCGAAGGCCTTGACTATGCCGGGTAGCGGAGGTCCGGCATGGAACCCGACATATGCATTTTGTGAGACCAAATCCTCTTTGAGATTTGCCACCCTTGATCATTGGTCATATGATACTCTTAATTGACATTTTCCCAAATCAAAGTTAGTTTAGTAAATTTTCTTAGTTTAGAATCAACCTTTACTTTTCCCCCTTGTTATAGAATAGGCTTTTGCCCGGATTAGGACTAGTTTTCTATAAGTCCCTTGGGTACGATACTCTCGGTCGTAATATATTTACACTATACTCCTACCGGGTTTTTATTTGCTACCCGTAGTAGAGTTGTAGGTTTAGTTCATTATTTTATTCTTTTATATATATATATACTTTAACCCTACAAATTTCCGTTTAGCAGTATGCAATTTTGCTGAAATGACAAATATTACTGAAAGAGGTAGTATTATTTATAATATCATAGATTAAAAAATTGAAAAAAACAATAAATATGGAGATTAGTTGATCTCTTTTATTAAAAAAATTAAAAAGAAAATAAAAATATGAATATATATAAATTTACTACCATATAAAATTACAAAAAAATAATATATTATTAAAAGTTACACTTTCATTAAATAAATTCACACAATATTCTAAAAAAATTTGAAACTCTTGTTCATTTTTCATTACGCTTTTATATTTGTAAGAACTATAAAATTATAGAAAATAGAAATATATTGGTTATATAAATATTGAATTTTCTTTGTTTTTTGTTTTTTACGTAAATTAACTATTTATACTAATATATTGTTTGTGAATTTTTCTTTTTATTTTTTAACAAATTGTAGCTTTAAACTGTAATATAATATTTAGAGTAAATTACTCAGAACCCATGAGGATTGAACATAATACAGTTAACCCACTTGTCTTTATCATAATGATTGGTAACAATCTTGAGGTTACAGTATCTTTGACTATGAGCCCTCGAACTATAACTCCATTGACAATTTCGATGCCACGGACCATCCACACCTATTATGGTGCAGTTATGTGATGTGGCAGGTCCAGTCAGCAGCTGACTGGACTGTTTTGTTGACTGGACTGCATTTTTATTATATTAACTTTAAATGATTGTAACGTTTAATGTATAAGTCTAAAATTAAAAAAAAATATCAAAATTCACCTAAATTCAAGCTCTTCAAAACAAGACCAGTTATGAATATGTTTTGACAACTTTGAAAAAAAAATTATTTTTACATGTATACGATGATACACTAAAATCATAATATAATTCATTAAAATTAAAATTAATATTATGATTCATTAACTGATAAGTGGGAAATTAGATTACAACTTCGGAACCGATAAATTTTATTATTGTTTTGTAGTATATTATTACTGTTGTATGATGCATTTTAAATCTTATATGGTGAAACATTTATTTTTCTTACATATCAAATATTGTTTTGAGTTGTATTATTGTTTAAAAATTTTATTTTTATATGTTACTCATGATACACAAAAATGATGTTATGATTCATTAAATTTGATATTATGATTCATTAAAATTGATATAATTATGGTTAATTAACTAATAAATGAGGAATTAGATAGCAAACTTCGGAACCGTTAAAAATTATTATTGTTTTGTAGTGTATTATTATTGTTGTGTGGTGTATTTTAAACCTTATATGGTGAATCATATATTTTTATTACGTATCAAATATTGTTTTGTGTTGTATTATTGTTTAAAATTTTATTTTTACATGTATACGATGATACACTAAGATGATAATTTGATTCATTAGTTTTGATATTATGATTCATTAAAATTTATATTATGATTCATTAAAATTGATATTATGATTCATTAATTAATAAGTGGTGAATTACATAACAAACTTCAAGAACTGATAAAAATTATTTTTGTTTTGTTGTAACATCCCATCTCCAAAGACAACGATCGTCGCCCTAAGTCCATCTCGTACATTAACAACGCAGCGGAAAAGTTCTACTAAATTGGTGTTACCGCCGTTAGTCACCCACGTGACTAACTAGGCCTATTCTCCTTACAAGTCACGGTCTGACTAACCGGATAATTACTCGAGTATCTAAACAATGCAATCCATAAACCACAACTTATACCGAGTATCCCATATCCTAATACGTCATACTAACATCTCATTAATACACTAAACGAGTGTACATGCACAACTCGTGTAACAAATGTAAAAGCAACCCGAAGTACTCTATCCGTTTCTACTCTCAGGTTCAGTCTTCGTCTGGTACCTACCTGCAAAGTTTAAATCACAGACCCCAAGGGGCTCAACACCTGGCTGGTACAGAAAACATGCAGCCCACAAGCTAGCAAGGTTACACACGACTACTTTGTCGTATACATGCAATTGTTTATTCATACAAATAATAATAAGAAGTACGATAACAAATAACACATTTATGTGAAACATTCACAGCTCAAATAAATCGAACGTCGTAATGGACGCCCATTAATGATGTAAGTTAGATTGCTAACTCCTGAGGCCTGAGAATTATTTAGTTCTCGTGTTTGACCAAACCTTATAAGTGTCAACCGTTCTCCTATTAGAACTGGTTGTTCTCTAACTAAATTGTTTATTTTTGTCGGGTCAAGGTAACCCTAGCCAATGGGTTATTAGCTCCATTGGGTTAATAAACACAAATTCTTAAGTTATGAGGGGTGTAAGCTTGACCCTCCCGCGCCTCCTGAAGTTGCCTCCCACCTCGAACTGTTCACTCGAGCTGGTCGGGTCTGTTTGTCGACCCTAGGCGACAAGTCGTAGACGAGCCATATGCGGAAGACAGATCTGATACAGATGCCGACCTCCTAACCTAAACATGCATGACCGGAGTCAGTCCCGGATTCCTCTCCTCCCAAGTTCCAGTTAGTTGAAGTCTCATTGACAATTGGTTAGTTAAATCTCTCTCGGTATTAACCTACTAACAACTTGGAGTATTTGTAATCTTACAATTGTTACTAAACATAGTTAATGAACAAGCTCTGAATCAACTAGTGTTAGTGTGCAATGGACACACAATAATAATACAGTAAATCGGTTTCATGCTTAATCCTGTTTGGTCGTATCACAATAACACATAGCACACAAACCGAGGTAGACCCCATTAGCAAACAAGCTACAAGAATCCCATACCGTACACCGGAGATTGGCTAGCTCTTAATCCCACGTTCGCCTAATCCGCCGAACGCCTCTAACTATCTAGATCTGTAACCAGAACTAGTATTAGTATCATGTGTCTTTGAACTAGTTTGGTTCTCTTTTCAACTTAAACCTCTTTCTAGGTTAACCTGGGTATAATAGTTTACCGTTAAACGGGTTCGTTCATTTAGGAGCGTTTTCAAGCTCAATTCTAATTCATTAACATACTAACGTCGTTAGCAGTTACTTAGTTGCACAGTTAGCAACTTTAGACTTATACGGACCTTGTATTAGGTTTTAGTATTTTTCACTATTCATCCGTATTTCACTATTCATTTATACGGTCTCGTATTCTACTATTCATTTATACGGCCTCGTATTTTACTATTCACCGTATTTCACTATTTACGTATACGTATTTTTCTATTCATGTATGCGTCTTTACTATTCATGTATACATATTTACTATTCATGTATACGTATTTACTATTCGTGTACACGTATTTACTATTCATGTATACGGATATATTCACGTATACGAGCACTATTCATGTACACCAAAAATTTTCGTATACGTCCGTATGATACTCCGTATCATACGTATTTATTTCTTCTTCCAATGTAACTTGTATTTTCATTAAAAATACTTTAAGTATTGATTTCTCCTATACTTATTAAACTACGGGTATACCCCTCGTATACCTTAAGTTATATACGGGTCTCGTTTAACCCCGTCTTAACTCTGTTTCTTTTACAACTTGTTTCTAAACTTGTTATTTTTATTTCTAATTTCTTCCAAGGTCTTACTTAATTAATTTCTTTTATACTTTTGGTCAAATACCCAAATATACTCAAGTTTGACCAGTCTTTTATGGTCAAACCCCCTAACTTTCCATAATTTACAATATTACCCCTAAAGTTAATTTAACTTAACTTTTTATTCCTTTATCCTTTTAATATCTAATCTTTTGCTACAAATTTTATTGTAGCTCCTCTAAACATTTTATAAACTGTCATTGACCAAGTTTGACCACGTTTGACCATGTTTGACCGGGGAAATTACCATTTTACCCTTGTGGTCTTTTCTTTTATCCTAACTCATTTATTAACCAATTTAACTCCAATTAATTTCTAATTTTTGTAACTAATTTTCCTACAGATTTTGAACATCAAAAATCATTTTAAACATCTCTAAACCACCAGATTTAATTATCTAATGTTATAGTATATATATACCATCCTTTATTAACCTTAAATATACCAAAAACCTTATAAATTCCTTATAACACTTATAAACTCTTATAAATTGTAAACTTAATTCTACAATTATTTTCTCGTCATCTAAACTCTCAAAAATTCCATATTGACCTCATATATTTTCGGTAATCACCATTAGGTACTAAAACTTTTTAAATTTTACATATTACTCTTAATTATACTAATCCCTTTAATTTAACTAAGTTAGATATTTTTTTCTAACTCAATTAATACCCTTAATTTTCGGCCATAATATAAACTATAGTTTATGAATTTTTCTTGTATATTATGATAGCTTATATTGAAGCTTATATCATAAGGAGTATAAATCTATTCTTAGATTTAATAAACATTAACTTTTAATAAGCTAAAAACTGAATATTAATCACCAAAATTTCGGCAATAAATAATAAGATGAACAATATGTTATCATATATAGATCAACAATTAGAACCTTGAAATAGGTAGTTGTAGGATTTACCTTGTATATTAACCTTTAGCTTAATATTAAGCTTGTTTTCCTTAGAAATTTTGACAGCAATTTGCTAGAGAAATTGGCTCCAAAATCATAGAATAAGATGAAGAATAAGAATGGTTAGTATCCCATGCCAATCGGCTGTAATAAAAACCAAACAACAATAAGTTTTCAAGAAGGCAATGTTTTACCTCGAGAATCAAAGGCACTTCTTTGTGGTTTTTCCTGAGAATCTGGGGGCTCATGAGCTATGGTTGTAAAGCTCTTGAAAATATTATTCCAACGAGCTATCAAGATTGTTATTTGGAGTTAGGACGAGAAAGTTATGATTTCTACAATGCAAGGTGTTCTTTAAGGCTCAAAACTAAGAACATTGGAATTGTTTTGTGTTGTTTCTTCAAAGAGAGGAGGAGATACGAACTTGGGAGCTCTCATATGACAAGTAAGTGTCTGATTAATGATTCACTAAGGGGACAAGATGATTTGGCAATTAAAGAAAGTCTTAGTTGTTGTAATAGTTGAAATTAAAGCATTTTTGTCCTTAATGAGTCACCATTGAGGTCGGCAGCCATAGGTCCTTGTTTGGCCCGAATTTTTTTGTTTCTACAATGTGTTTATGTAATATTTGATGCATTAAACTCGTTCAAAAGGACTTATACCATGTGTTAGGTATGTTACATAGCCAAAAATGCCTTAAAACACCATTTTATGTGCTTCCGGGTTCACATTGATTATGCAATTTGTTTTGGCTAGTTTAAATGTGTCCTTAATATATTTAAAACCTTTAGAAACTTTGTTCATGAAATATCATGTTGCTCATTCCAGTTTAAACCAAGTCGTTTAGTGGTTTCTCCTTGACTTTCGTCAATTTAGTACCTGTTTACTGTGGACTCTGTATACTTAATTTGTGTGTATACACAATGGCTCCTATGACCATTTAATTGTTTTTAACTTATTTATTTATGGTATTTTGTCTCATTAGCCTTTTCATTCCATGTATACATGCTTAAGGCACATTTTCCTTTAAAGCACATTTTTGTGCTCTAAGGTGCGTTTTCGGTTTAAACGCTAATTCCGCTTAATGTGTATTACTAATCTTATAGGTATATCACATTTGAAATCTCTTGGGAACTTATTGGTAGTTCCCTAATTTATTTGTACTCTTTAAAACACCTTTTGCTCTAATTGTTCCTAAAGCATGTTTTGGTGTAAATTGTTGTTTAACACTTCTTCTAATGTTTCTAAGGCACGTTCGAGCCTTAGTATATCCTAATTAGATAGTTCATTAATATATTAAGGTTTGGGGTATTTCAATCTACCCCCCTTAAAAGAACTTTGTCCCCAAAGTTCCTATGTATCTATATCTCTCAGAACACACAGATAACTTCACACTAAAAGATCATATAGATCACTCAATATCTGTATAGGCTTTCTGACTCATAAGGTATGCCATATATATATATATATATACCACACTTGTCACACAACATGTCTTTTGCATGTTTTAGTAATCAAAATACTCTTTGTATATTCTTTGATGTATACTCCTCAAGTAACCGGTCCGGAGACAAAGGTTTTCATGTCCTCGAGTTCATGAGCGAGTAATACAGAAAATACATGTCAACTCCAATTCCACTTTATGCTACTGCATCTACTCTTAACGTGGTTAATTGTGACCACTTGTAGGGAGTTTCAGGAATCATCCGACCCTGATGTGATCAGCATCAGTGTTGAACTATCCTTTCACCCCAATTTGTGTTCAATTTCCTTGATCTGGCCAAGATCAAGTTCTAACTCCCATGTAACTTCAAACAATCAAATAATTATTCATGTAGCATTTTATATCTTTTAGTCCTTCTAGTCATAATCATAAATCAATACATTTCCAAATTATGGAACTCGGTCCATCAGTCATTCTTAATTCACCTCTCAGCAATTTCTTAGAGAATTTAATTCCTACTAGGTTCTACATCGGCCTCATACCGATTCATACCTCATAACATTACCATATTTGGTCACATATCAATAGGGATTTGAATTCCCCTGGAGTTTCTACTCCTCTTTTCCTGAATTCTCGCACCGAAGTTAACGAGATAAGCCTCTAATACATCTGGTGTTCGCATCTAATTGCGCGTAATAACCACAACTACATAAGAATGAATACATGTTTTTATATAACATATGTATCAAACATCACAACTAATTGTATTGTGCAATGCACACTATAGGTTACGTACTCAATACGTGAAATATAGGCTAAGCGATTGTACGCTCTACCCCCCTTAAAATGGATTACGCCCACATAATCAACATTATATCATCCTTGAACATAGGTTCAAGATGTTTATGTGTCATGGAGCATTCTAGGTTCCATGTAGTCTATCTCACATTATGATTGGGTTAGAGGATCTTCACCAAGGTAATGGCTTAGTCTCTGTATCAAGGATTCTTATTGGTGTTTATACCAATCTTACAACTGGTTCAAGTGTAGTCTCTAAGGCTCCAAAGTATTTGGTAGATAAGTCGTATATTTTATTCGACTGGAAGATGTGAGTCACATCCTTCCTTCCTTCTTCTCTTTTGTTAGGTATATCAAACCTTTAAGATACGGTCCACTAGCTTCTGCTACGCGACTCTGATAATCTTGGGGCTTAGTTTGCCCTACCTATCCTCTTTAATATATTTTACAGCTCCTTTGTATCCTTATAACTTAAGAATAAAGGTCTCTTAATGGACGCGTGGTATCTTTATCTATACACGGTCTCTATGAGTTATAGCTTGTCTATCCAGTTCTCTGGAGGTCTGATGTTCATACTCTTGGTACGCCTTCCAGCGTCTGATTTGTTTCCTACTAACTGACCCTCAGTCTGAGATTTTTGTATAATCAGGATTTACTGTTCAGTGCTTATTGCTCTTCACAGTTCCCTCCAAAAATCTTGAGACATGTAAACTGTTCATACTTACTAATCAGTGCTCCTCGCACTTCATAACTCTTAATTGTTTCCTCCTGGAATGAGTTCTTTGACTCTTTTAATCTCATTGGTTTAACTGAGTTTTTCCTCCTCAATTGTCCGCGGTAAATTGTTGTTCTAGTGTGAGTTTGCATCTCTGGCTGTCGTAAGGAGTGGACTACTTCTCGTGTTCCTTACACTACTCGTTTAC